>PVHX01009927.1:0-73156 GCA_004024805.1 Geosciurus inauris | reverse complement strand
CATTGAGATCTGTGGTTTCTTTATTAAGTTTTTGTTTGGAAGATCTATCCAATGGTGAAAGAGCTGTGTTAAAGTCTCCAAGTATTATTGTGTTGTGGTCTATCTGATTCTTGTATTTGAGAAGGATTTGTTTGATATATGTAGAAGCTCCATTATTTGGGGCATAGATATTTATGATTGTTATGTCTTGTTGATGTATAGTTCCCTTAAGAAGTATGAGATGACCTTCTTTATCTCTTTTCACCATCTTTGGCTTGAAGTCCACTTTATTTGATATGAGGATGGAAACTCCTGCTTGTTTGTGGGGTCCATGTGAATGATATGTTTTTTCCCACCCTTTCACTTTCAGTCTGTGGATGTCTTTTCCTGTGAGATGAGTCTCTTGAAGACAGCATATTGTTGGGTCTTGTTTTTAATCCAGTCTGTCAGTCTATGTCTTTTAATTGGTGCATTTAGGCCATTTACATTCAGGGTTATGATTGAAATATGATTTGTAATTCCAGTCATTTTGGTTTGTTTTTGGTTTTTACCTTGAGTTGTTTTCTCTTTTGAATGGTCTTTCCTCTAGTGTAGTTCCTCTCTTTGTAAATTTTCATTGTTGGTTATCATTTCCTCCTCATGGAATATTTTGCCAAGAATGCTTTGTAGTGTAGGCTTTCTTGCTGTAAATTCTTTTAACTTTTGTTTATCATGGAAGGTTTTTATTTCGTCATCAAATCTGAAGGTCAATTTTGCTGGATATAGGATTCTTGGATGGCATCCATTGTCTTTTAGGGCTTGGAATATGTTATTCCATGATCTCCTGGCTTTTAGTGTCTGGGTTGAAAAATCTGCTGAGATACGAATTGGTCTCTCCTTATATGTAATCTGGTTCCTCTCTCGTGTGGCCTTTAAAATTCTACCCTTACTCTGTATGTTGGGCATTTTCATTATAATATGCCTCGGTGTAGATCTGTTGAAATTTTGTACGTTTGGTGTTCTGTAAGCCTCTTGTATTTGATTTACCATTTCATTTTTCATACTTGGGAAATTTTCTGCTATTATTTCATTGAAGAGATTGTGCATTCCTTAGGTTTGAAATTCTGCACCTTCTTCTCTCCCACTAAATCTCAGATTTGGTCTTTTGATGCTGTCCCATATTTCTTGTATGTTCTGTTCATGATTTTTTACCATCTTCACTGTATGATCAAATTTATTTTCAAGATTGTATATTTTGTCTTCATTATCTGAGGTTCTGTCTTCCAGGTGATCTAGTCTGCTGGTGATGCTTTCTATTGAGTTTTTTATTTAGTTAATTGTTTCCTTCATTTCAAGAATTTCTGATTGGTTTTTTTTCGCGATCTCTAGCTCTTTCTTAAAGTAATCTTTTGCTACTTGTAATTGCTCTCTTATCTCTTTGTTGGAATGATCTATGGTTGCCTTTATTTCCTCTCCTATTTCTTTGTTGGATTGATCAATTTTTGCCTGTAATTGTTCACTTATGTCATTCTTTAGTTCGCTGATCATTTTAACTATGTACATTCGGAATTCTTTCTCTGACATTTCATCAACTGTGCTGTCAATGGATTCTGTTACAGTCGTATCCAGGTTTATTTGGGGCACTTTCTTCCCTTGTTTTCTCATGTTGATTGTGTATCTTCCTCTCTTGAAATACCAATCTGAGGTATTGCGGCTTCTATACTATAATCTTCTATTGACACTCTGGGTTACCTGTGTCTCACTTTGGAGCTACTTCTGTTTTCCCAGTGTCCCCAGATGGGCACTGTTGTCACTAAAGTTGGTGGCGGAGGTAGTGGACTACCTCTAGAGGGCAGTGGGAGTGGCTTTAGCTGTGCTCCTGAGGCGACCCCTGAGGGCTGTTTTGCCCCTCTCTTGCACTCCTGCTGGTGAACAGGAACTCTGGAGCGGAAATACAGGTAGGCTCAGGTCTCACTTAGGCAGGGTCGCAAGCTGGAGAGTCTGTGTGTGACCCTTACAGTGAGTGTGAGCTCCCCTGGGGCTAGAAGCTAGCAGGCTCTGGTCTGCCTTCAACTGGACAATCTGGCTTTCCCTAAGGGTGGTTTGGGGCCTTCTGTCTTGCCTGACCACAGGAACTCTGGAGTGGAACTGAGGCGGGCCCAGAGCACACTAGGGTGGGGCCTCTTCACACTGGGGTCTCTGGAGGTCACTCTTACCCTGGGTGTGCCTTCCTCTGTGGCTGGTAGCAATCAGACTCTGGACAATCCTTAGTTGGACACCCGTGGAGTTTCCTGAGGGTGGATCTGGGCCCTCCGTAGCTCCTGCCGGACCCCAGGAACTCTGGAGCAGAACTGGGGCAGACCCAAGCTGCCCTTGGATGGGGCTGCCTCACACTGGTGTCTCTGGAGCAACTTTTGCCCTGAATTTGGGCTTCCCAATGGTTAGAGGTAGCAGATCCTGGTCTCCCTTTGGCTGGACAACCGTGGAGGTTCCTTAGGGCAGGTCAGAGTCCTTTGGGGCTCCTGTTGGTCCACAAGAATTCTGGAGCAGAACTGGGGCAGGCCCAGGCTGCCCTTGGGTGGGGCTGTCTCCACTGATGACTCTAGAGCGACTCTTACCTTGAATTTGAGCTCCTCAGTGGCTAGTGGCTGGGGCCGTGTGTCCACAGGAGCAACTGCTAGGGGCCCTGCCTGGTTGGGTGGGCGCTGGAGCCAGGTACCCCGTGTAGAAGCAGGCCCCGCCCGGGGCGAGCCCTGAGCTGGACCCCAGAGCCGCTGGCCGCTGAGCTCCGCCCCCTCCCCCAGCTCCGCCGCAGCTTGCTGCTGAAGTCACGCTGATTGTGGCTTTGGCTGCTGCCTGGTGGCCCTGCTTACTTGCGCAAGTGAAATTCCTGCGGGGGTAGCTGTACAATGATGGTATTTCCAAAACTTCAATTTCTGGCTCTGGAGAGACTGACTGCAGTGTCCAACTAGGCCGTCATCTTGGAACCGCCCCTCCTTGTGTACCTCCTTTTTTATGACTAGAGAAATCTATCACTTCTTAGAGTGTTGAATTTATTTTCTCTTAAAATCTAGTTACTAACTTCATGACCACCTGTTTCTCCACCCTAGCCTGCATTCTCTGAGGTGATGCCTATAGCTTTCTTCTTTTCTTACTGTTTGAGCCCTTCAGCCCTGGCTTTTAGCTGCAGGCCTCATTCTCTGGTTGAAATTCATACAATCTTGTTATTCTATGCTCTTGTCCTTGTCCCTGTTTCATAAAACCCACCTGCAACCCCATCCTTCATCCTACATATACCCCTTCCTGGGCAGATTAGGTTTCATGGATTCTATATTCAGCCTTATGCTTAGATCAGTTTAAATGTTTCATACAACTATATACCTAAAACTACTTGAAATAAAGCCAATTATTTTTTTAAAAAATTAAAACACACTAATAGCTGTGAAAATTATCTAGATATTTCTATTTGATGGATAGTTTTGTGTGCATCAGCACATCATTATATATGTAACAAATATGTGCCTTAGAAAAATTC
Organism: Geosciurus inauris; assembly: GCA_004024805.1. NCBI lineage: Eukaryota > Metazoa > Chordata > Mammalia > Rodentia > Sciuridae > Geosciurus > Geosciurus inauris. Next base: position 69,663 of record PVHX01009927.1, on the reverse strand, counting down.
TTACTCTCTTCATGTCAGTGGCCAAAGAACAAGCTGATATGTGACCAAATCTCATTATTTCCTACTTATCATACTAGTTTTTGCTCAAATCTGTCCTCTTGAAGTAATTTGCAACTATATTGTGTCTTAATGTGGAAATAATAGTGTGCTACTCTGCATCTCTTCCAAAGTCTGCATTGATGTAGCATAAATATTAGCTTGAAATATTAGCCCTTGCATAGGTGTTTATATCACAGAAATCCACAAAACTTCAATGCAGGGCTCATCCCTTCACCATCCCCATGAAGATCTAGTTGCTTAATACTCACCAGCAATCAGTTTGGTTTAGGGCTGACTTTATCTAAAGACACAGGTTAGGCTTTCAGTTCTCTCCTGCCTCCCCTTTCTTCTTTGCCTCCTCTATGTATTTCTCTCTTCCTCTATCCCTCTTCCCAGTCTTATCCTAGTTATTGTTATTATTCTATATGTGTATGGATCTCATTCTTTCTTATTAAAGAAGACTTTCTTCATGTGACAAGAGAAATGGAAGCAACAAATCACAACCACACATTATAGCTCCATGAACCCAAAACCTAAAAGAAAGTTATTCTCCATCTCTATTTTGTAAAATACAAATCAGAAAATTTTGGAGTGACCTGCAATTAGATATGTGTCTGTACTTTAACCAATCCTAAAGCAATGCTAATGGGCAATTGGAATGCAGGTTTGAATTATTACCATCTAAAAATGTAACGAGGAGAAATACTGGAACTTGGAGTAATAGGAGAATCATTAGATTTGGAGCTTTAAGATTATTCCACAAAAGAAGTTGGAATATTGGATAGAAAGAAACAAAATTTTTTTGCTCTGATTTTGTTCCAATATATTAGAAATAGAAAGAAATTAAGAAAACAATTCAATTCATGTGATATTTATTATGGCAGCATGTGATATTTATTATGGCAGCCTGAAGAGACTAATATATTTGTTTTAACTTTGCAGTGTAGAGAGTGTTGTGAGAATCCCTCCTATGCCACCTACTACCATTATCACCACCAACCACCATGCCACTTATCCCAGCACTAGTTTGTAACTGGGTGATGTAAATTGATGAAAACGGAAAGGAGGCATCTCCAATTTTGCATTAGGATGCATGTGTAATACTCAAAATGTCCTTAGTACTATAATTTACTTGTCAGATGGTAGACATGAGAAGATGCATTATTTCTTAATTCTTGGCTTCATTTGCATGGACCAGGAGATGGTGGGACATGGTTTAGTCTGTTCTTTGACTCCAGAGTTTGCACCAGCAGGAGCAGCATTTTGCCTAAACTTCTCTTTCTTACTAAAGAGTGAAGTTCCAGACCATATGGAAAGCAAGTTGAATGTGAAAGCAGGTAAAAGGCACCGCATGCCTAAATTATGGAGAAAAACACATCCTATAACAAAAGAAGTCGTTTTAATAACTTACACAGTTGTGGCTTCCCTTGTTTCTGGTGGTGTCGGGTTTTCCTCACATTTTCAGTGTCTAGCAACTTCTACCACCCTCATCTGCCTATTGTTTAGCTCCACCATTGTTCATTGCATAATCCCCTCTAGTAGTTTAATAAGCAGTCTCCACTGCAGGCTAAAAAGAACTTCTGTGTATTTTGATATCACCAAGCCATTATAATTTCTACTTTTTATTCTCTAAGATATGTGATCAGCTTCTAAGATGAGGTAGATGGTTATTTCAATAGCAGAAAAAACTCAAGACTTCTTTGACAACAAATGATACTATGGTTTTCTGGGTTCATGGTTATGTTTTTAAATGACTGGTATTCCCAGAAATCTACTTTATGAGTGGGTTATTGCCATAAGTTTCATTGCAAAGCATAATCAAACAACTACAGCATAGATTATATGTTTTTAAACTGAGTTCTACTTGATAAAACAGAATTAATAACATGATATAACAAAAATATTATTACAAAAACTATTTTATTTATGATCCTCAGAACATGGTGAGCTTTTCCAAAATTCATTGTTTATACTTAAAATAAATATTCAAATGATAAGTCCACTATAGATTTGACTATTAAAAGACCTATAAATTTATGAATATCAGGAGACCATTCATTTTTCTAGCAATCTGTATATATTTCATATGTCTTTCACATAGATACCATACATAATTATGAATAAATTCATATAATACACATTGAGACACCTACATATACATCAAAATAAAAACCTCTTAATTACCCATATTATATTACAAGATGATTTCTGTTATGCACCTGAACAAATATTCTTATAGAAATGGGCTTTATTTTAAATATTTTATTAATTACAACACTTCTTCCTTTAAATTTTACACATTTATTTCTTGGAGCATGTTGGGCGGTTCTCACAAATTCTAGTAAAACATTTATTTTGCTAGTGAGTACAAATAGTATCCTTTGCTGTAAGTATGTTATTCTTTGCGGTGTTTACACATAAAGTTGTAAGATTCCAGATATCAATTATCAATAATTTACAAACCCAGATTGTGTACCATAGTATCTTATTCTCCTGCCCTTGCATTTCAGTATTTTTCCTCTATGTGAGTTAGCCACTTTGGGGAAATTTCAAGGAAAGTAAATCTGAATTCCCAAATGGTGCAAGCAGGTCAGTCATTTTATTACAGTACAGCAAACTGCTGTAGATGTCAGTGACCAGTTGAAAAGGTTGAAATGTGGTGTCACTGAATTGAGACCCACAATAACCCAAGAACAAATCGCTTCCTTCAGATGATTGGGATGTGTTCAAAATACTATTTGAGCTATTAATTTCTGGAGTTCAGAGACTTAAGGAACTCGGTTGTCTTTTGAAAAATTGTTTATATTATGACCTTATTTTTAGGCACCACTAAGTAGGCATTGCAAATATTCCACCTAGTAACCACTTCTTGGCTGCGTGTATCTGCATGTGCACACAAAAGCCAGAAGATGGGAGAGGAGAAGCAGATGACATGCTAATTTATTAGGAGTCAAATTAACTTTTTTGGTGGGGTGGGGAGTTTAGGGGATTGAACTCAGGGGCACTGGACCACTGAACCACATCCCCAGCCCTCTTTTCTATTTTATTTAGAAACAGGGTCTCACTGAGTTGCTCAATGCCTCTCTTTTGCTGAGGCTGGCTTTGAACTCATGGTCCTCCTGCCTCGGTCTCCTGAGCCGCTGGGGTTACAGCACCCGGCTAAATTGACTTTTAATTAATGTTGCTCAAATATTTTAAATTTGTAGCTTAATTACCTCTCAGTGCAATAACAAATATCCTTAGTAATACTGGATCAGGTTTCGAGATTTGTTTTAATGCTGTGCTATAGTAACCCCAGTGTATACGTGTAGATTACTAGAAGACTTAAATATTAAAAAATCATCCAAAATATTTAATACAAAACTTTATCAATTCAAAAATGAGAATTTTTCCCCTTGATAGTTGCAGGAATGAATAAATAAATAATAGTAGAGTAGTTTAACCATTATAATTTTACCAGAAAATATTTCCATTAAACAAAGGAATGAAGTAAAGGTAAATACACTTTATTCAAAAAGCATAGTGAATAATTAAAAAGGTTCAGTTTATACTTCATTTTAGATATCCCCTATCTATATTACAAAATCATTTAGAATAATATTTCTAGTCTATAATTTAATAATACATACCATAGCGTTAAATAGCTTTTTCTTCCATATAATTATCTAGTAAATATGCAAAAAATGTGACTTAGAGGTAATTACTTAGGTGACATTTAACATACAAAAGGATCACATTTTGTAAATCTAAGTAAACAGAATTTATTGTTGCATAGCAGTTAAGACACTTGTCCCAACTCTCATGTAAAGCAGTAGCATAGACATAGCTGAGTTAAAGTGTATAATTTCATGCTTTATGTCATATACGATATTGCTAGATGAGTAGTAATTAAGGTGAGACCTAAGTTCCTTGCTATAAAGAAAAATACCTGGGGAAGTATATTGAATTGGTTATGGTTATTTACAAAACAGGCATAGGTAGTAATAATAATAATAATTAGTATTTTATTTGTAAAATAATGCAGAAAGTCTCCCGAGGTCACCTAAAATTTTTGCAAGGAATTGGTTTCTAAAACTTTGGATTCCTTTCATGAAAGAATCTGTAAATGATAGTAATTAAGTAAAATAACTCCATCTGTGCAGATGAGAAAAAAACAGGTCTTTGGTCACATCAAGTTGTATGTGATACATTTAAATATTCAGTGCAGGCACACTGATAAACAAATTGAAGACTAAATCTTGAAAAAGAGAATAGTTGGGGCGTGTGTGTGTGTGTGTGTGTGTGTGTGTGTGTGTCTTAAAGAAGGATGAAGATGTGTAAGAAATGCTTTCTTTATAAAAATCACAGTAAACAAAAATATTTATTATATCAGCAAGAGTGTTAATTTGACCTATAGTGTTTGGGAACACTAACAATTCTATTTATTTTTTGTTGGCTAATAAGTCTGATTCTACTTGTACTGCCACATGTTGCTGGAAATCCCATCTCATGTAAATTTATGAAATCTTTTCTCCTCTTTAGGATATACAAGATACTAGGAAGAAGTTTTCTATGATAGTGCATCATGATCATTACTGAGATGTGCCTTGCCCAAGCCCTGTTGGCCTTTTAACAGTAGTAAGTCCTTTTCATTCAGGATGAAATATTGTCTCCAGGAAATTCTACAAAGTCACACCATGGATGTTTCTATCTCTCGCTCACTCTCTCTCCCCCATCATCCATAAACCAAGAGGTCCTATCCCTCCACTAGTGTAGGTTCTATTGGTGCAGGTTGCATTCTCCAGCTGTGTCCCTCCTCTTAATTGGATAAGCATCTTTCTCTATCCTAGATAGGGTCCAATTCCTCCTACTCAAAGCAATTACTTCCCACGAAAGCCTTCATGGTAGTACTTTATAATACTTTCCCCATGGATCACACCAAAAAAATTGTTATCTTTGCCATGCAAAGGAAGCAGCTTCTCACCCTGTCCACTCACCTCAAGGGTGGAAGGGTCCGAATTGTATTCCTACACTATTAAAAGCATACATTTAACATCTTGTCTTCTGTGGGATTCCGGCTGATGACATTGGCAAGCAAAATAGAAGCTATGGATGAGAAACCCCAGAGAGAACACAGAACTCTCTTTGGATGAGATTAGGAACAAGAAAATGCTTTGACTCATTACCTCAAAAGTAAAAATGACACATTTTTATTTCAGTCAAATAACATTCCACATTAGTAATTGCCTAGCAGTGTTTGCATATGCATTTTAAATTTACAGTATTAATTGGAACCTCAATACTACTTTTTAATCCTTTTACATATTTCTTAAAATCTTTTTAAAATCCCTTAATGCTGTTGTAGCAAAACTTTTGTCATTTTCTTCGACTCACTTACCTTAATTGAAACAATTCTCAATAGGATCTTTTCATCCTTGAAATTTTCTATTTTACAGGAGATTTTTCATTTTTCCCTCTTTTTCTCAGCTGAACACATGCTCTAGCCTGTTCAAGTCTTTCCTCTCCATCTGTCCTGTCTCTTCCTCCTCCTTCAAAAACATGAGCCATTAATAATATTTCAGCATCTTCCCTGACACTAGTTTCTTTTTTTCAGTTATAGTAAACTGTCTTGCATCCTAAAAATAAAACAATCTAAACCTGTTAGGAGAGGCACCCTTCCTTCAAATTTAAATCACATATCTCACTCCATTCACTTCAACTTTCTTAAAGTATCAATGTCTCCCACTTTCACTGATTTTTCTTTTAGTGCCTTGCTCCAAAGCATCTGATAGGATTTCCTCATCCTCAAATACAGTGACTTTTCCTAGGTCCTCATCCTTCCTAAACTCTCCCTGGCCCCTAATTCCATTAGCCACTCCCTCTTTTTTGAAGGTACCTCTCCCCTGGGTTTCAGCACCATTTCTCCAGTAGATCTTTATAGCAAAGGTCTGCTGCAACCACACTGAAATGTCCTGCAAACCTGTGCTCTTTCACACCTCCTTACCTCTGCCATGCTCTTCTTTATGCTTAGAATGCTCCGTCTTTCATTTTATGCTGGTAAATTCTTACACTTCTGAAAAGTGTCGACTTCATTGTTAATTCTTTTGTGAGCCTCCCTATGCCTTCCCACATGAACCCATCAAGAGAAATCAATCATTCTCTCTGTTCTGCTGAAAAGCTTTGTGCTTTAGTATCTCAGTGTTTGCCTTTTATTCTAATTTGTGTGTCGTGTTGTCTGCCAGCGCATGAACTCCTCAGGAACAGGCAGATCCGTGACATACAACACAAGCTGTAGAATCCCACAGATCAGGGCTGGAACCTTATTTATCCCACTTTTAGCTTGGTGACCTTAGACAAATTGTTTACATTCACTAACCCTCGGGTTTCTTATTTTTAAAGTGACTCCTAAAAAGTATGGTAAGGACTAGAGCCCTGATGGATGGCACAGGAAGTGGCAAAGTGAATTATCAAAGGAACGTCAAATAAATTAATGATTACAATAATGAATTTCTGCCATGGCTACAGACTTACAATAAATCTTGGTAAATTCCTATTGAATAGATAGATAAAGGAATGAATAGTTGAGAGCCTTTTTTTGTGTGTTTGAAAATTATGTACTTCAACTTTTTGCACTTACCTTCTCCAATTTCATAGGACCCTTCCTACAGTTTATTAAAATAGTATTTACCTATACCTATCATTTATTCATTCTTATTATTAATTTCTATAATGCACATTTGACATGACATTTTGTCCCATCTAAATTTTAATTCCATAAGGTAAAAGAACATGATTTTCTCTGTCTTTTCCTCTTTCTGTCTCTCTCTCTCTCTTGCCAGAGCCTACCCTGACACATAGTAGTTATTCATAAAAAATTTATACATTGCAATTGCAGCATGTAAGTTGAATTAGTTAAATCAGATTTTAGTGAATAATTACCTCCCACAAAAGTCTTCATGGTAATACCCCTCCCACACATATGATATTACTGATGGAAGTGAGCTGGCCTGAGGTAGAATGATGACTGCACCGTGTCAGAGGACCAGGATTAGTTTTTCCTACTTTCTCATCATGTGGCTTCACCTCATAGTTTTAAGATCTGCTGGAGCCTCACATCTTCATTCCAGCCACTAAGAAGGACAAAAAAAAAATCACCCATCTCCTTGGTTTTGCACATACTCACCTGAAAACTGCATATAATGAACTTATTTCTCATTGGATGTGTTCATTATCATGGACATCCTGAAGGCAAAAAATGTAGTCTTTGATTCATCAAACACTAATTTATACAAAGAAACAGGTTTATGAAAGGAAAATCAGTAGTACTGACCACCACTTAAATAGCAACAAAAATGATTATATTAATGTGCCTAATTTCTCTGCTTCCCAGTAGGATGTTTAATTCAACTGAGAACTCTTTACTGCTTCCTTACATTGAGGAGAAATCACACAATTGCCTTATTCCTCTCTCCCCCTTTGAATTTCATGCTGTAACATCTTGAATTGATCACTCTGGGGAAGAAATATCCACTGAAAGAGTCATCAAAACATCTGTTTTCAAAATATAATAAAATAAAGCAATTTGTCTATGTTTAAGGAATGGAGAGATTCCTACATCCAGAAGAGAATAGCTAATTCTTGATGTATATTGAGGGCATTTCAATTTCTGAAAAGAAGTTATGGGGAGGGGGTATGTGCCCATGCGTGTATGCACATGTGTCAAAGATACTTTGTATCAAGTTATCCTCCGTGGAAGAAAGATGATATGAAATTCAGAAAAAATAAAACTTGAATATATTCTTGAAAATAATCAAACAATAATAAATATTTATAAACAAGGGAAGGAAAAATATGCTTGTAATTTTTTTCCTAAGTACATGTGTTTTCAAAGTCAACTTCAATAATAATGTCAGTGGAAAAAAATTTAAAAATGAAGATGGAAAGTATAATTTATGGAATAAGGTCTTTTGTTTTCTTTTTTTTCTTTTCTTTAATTTTTTTTTGGCCACCCTCTTTGCCAAAATTGAGTATTTTGCTCTTTGAAATTGAGTATTTTGCTCTGCTCTTGCGTGGAATGCTTATTTTGGAAAGTATTATTTTGTATTTGCTACATCTGGTTTAAAAAGATAAAAATTCAAATATAAATTATACTCATCAAATTAGTTTCATTCAGTAAAAGCTCTGGCATGTTTGTTATTCCCACTTTTAAAGTATTCCATATAAGAAGCCATTTTGAAACTATAACCATATAGAATTAACTGTAAGCTTTTTGGATATTCTGAATCCAGCATTTTGAAACTGCTTCTTACAGCTACTTAGTGACAGAATGACAAATGAATGTCCTATTCACTGTAGTGTAAAAATGACTGACTTAATGAGCTGTGTCCTTCTTGTCAAATAAGTTTTTTCCTTTGTATGACTCTTTACAGATAAAGCAATTCCTTGAAACCACAGTGTAAGAAAGAGAAAGCAGTGTATGAATCTGTCTTTTCCTTCAAAGAGAATAGCCCTGTACTTCAGATAAAAAATTATTCATTATTCAATATAACTATTTCATTGTTAGTTATAAATATATATGAAATATATATCGATATTATATAATAATGAACTCAATCACCCCATGTATCCATTCTGTCCTTATTCCCTTTGATAGTTTGTGATTCTGCAGGTGAAATGTTTTACTTAATTTCAGTCATTGAAAATCTGTCACTAACACTGTAATTCTGTTTTCCAGAAATAAAACAAAATTTGTGTTACAAATATCCAAACCTTAAGCAATATAATGGCCTTAAAAAATAGATGAAAGAAAAATTGTTAGTTAATAGAAATTGAAAAATGACCATTTTGCTGTTTATAGGTTTTATTAAGCTTAACACATACTTTTTTGATTATTACTTGATTTTCTTCATAAGCAATATGAATTATTTTTATCTGGAAGTTAACTTCTTGGTTGGAAATAAATATATGCATGAATAGAATTCAACAAATACATACTATTAACACCTTGTTTCTCTGGACATGGAAAAGTAATCTGTTTTTACTTATTATGCATGGTTGATAGTTTACTTTTTTTTAAGGCTGCCTCATCTCATGTGATATTTTCTCCCATTGGTCCTCATTTGGTAATCTGCACCTTCATTCCTCTGTTGTTGGTTTTATTTGATGGCAGATACATCCTTAGAGAAATCCAGGCTCAAAACCTAGGGAAGAGATTTTATTTTCCCCTTTTCCTTACATTTTTCATCAAATATTTATATGCAATATTTTTCTATGATCATATTTTCACTCTTATCTTTATTTTCCTCTGAATTCCTCTATTTTCTCTCAGGCCACTGTTAACCACACCTCCACCTTCCTTTCTTGACCATCCCTCCTTTACCATTGTGTTTGGCTTTTTCTTTCTCAAAAAACAATATGTTCTTGTGCAGTTCTTTTGACTTTATCAGTGTAGTCTCTGCCCTCTCAGATGTGTACAGAAATGTTCATATAAATTTTCATTTCAGTTAAATGATTTTGAGAAGCCTGTAAAGAAGAGAGAAAACATAAACTGCATTTCTCCATAAGTTTTTAAATATTTTATATTGTATTTGTAGTAACATGCTAAATGAACTGTAAATAGAAAATAGATGTGATGCTTATGTTAAGTCCTAATACTACAGTAGAATATGAAAGCAATGTAAATATATTACTTTTTTCCCAAACAAAACAAAACAAAGAAAAACCAATATGTTCTAAGTTGAATTCTTTGCAGAATCCCTAGGTTATGTCTCTAGATGTGTGTTTTATTGAAGCAATAGCCTCTAGTGGCAAATGCACTTTATGAGAAAACTATAAGGTAAAAATACAGGTAAATCAGTGTAGTTTTCTTGTAAACATCAATGGTATTTTTTTCCTAGAATTATTTCTCAAATCATTATTAAAAAAGATAATCAGTAGCAAACTACAAATTGACTTTAGTAATGCTTTAGATAATAATGTAGGTTTTTCTACTGAGTTTATGTTAAAGGATATCAGTTAAGAAGCAAAAGCTTCCTATAAACATTTCACTCAATACATGAGAAGAGTTATCCAGTCACCTTTATTTCTTCAACATCAGAGTAGAGAATTGGGTTTATATACTGAGATTATTAACTTCTCACTTTGCTATTTTAAAGAATTAGCAAGAAGTTCTAAAATGGACCCCTTACTGGCTAATCCTCTTCTAGAACTGAAAATTACAACCTGAGATCCATTATCTTCGGATTGTGTTTATAGATTGGACTTAGAAAAATTTAAACAATTTTTGGAGATAATCAGAATACACAGACAAAAAAATATATAGTGAATGACATATTAATTGGTGATTAGATATCTTTACAAAGGGAACAAGGAGATTCATAAGAAACCAAAAGAAAAGGTCCAGAGATTCAAAACAAACATTTTTATAGATAGTGGCAACATGCCTGCCTGCCAAAGATAAATAAGGTTTCTCATTCTTAACACAGTTGGCAGAGAGCTCCTCATTGTGAGAATCTGTCCTGTGCACTATGGGATCCTTAGTAGAATTTGTGACCTCTTAGCATTAGATGCCAGCAGCATCCCTCTACTTAGGAAGAGCAAACATGTCTCCAACATTGGCCAAAGTCTCCCCAGAGCAAAAGAGCCTCCAGTTGAGAACTAATGACAAAATGAATGATGGAATACTAATCATATTTTGTGCCTTACAAATATCACCTCACTTATAACTAACTAAAAGATGACAATATATATTAAACTACAGTCTGGGGAAGTTAAATTATTTATCTAAGAATACAGACTAAACAAGTGGCAGAACTCAGAACTCAACCTTATAATTTATACCCACCTACTATATAAAGTTGAAGAGGAAGTGAGAGGTGACAAACATTGTGTCCATGTAACAATTTTGTTAAGGGCCAGCATTGGTCACCTGTCATCATATTAACATCCATTTTTACAATTCATTGCTTTCAAGATATTGTCCATGTGCAGAATTTAAAAGTGATTTAATTTTATATCCTACTTTGTCCTCAGAGTTTGGATTATAGTTGTTAGACTATGATTTGTGAAAGTACTTGGAAGCTAGGAAAAAGGCAGAGTTTTGCTATTACAATGATAGATTCGATGGCATTTCAAAGTAAACATTGCCTATAAAGGGAGTAGGAGTGTGCAAAACCTGGGAGATCAGCTATAAACCGTCAGCATTTTTTTTTAACCTTTTCTCCTGAAACTTATCTTTGAAATGTTAACCTGTAAAAATTTCAGTTAAAGGCTGAGAACTTGTAAGTAAGTGGAAAAGTTAATTTATGCATTTATTAACTATTTCTACCAGCTGGTACAATTATATTCATGAAGGCAATCTCCATGAGGGTGAATCCTTCTTTTTGTTCTTTTCTCACTATTCTTACTGCTATTTCCCCTGAACCTTATATAGTACTTGGAAGATGGTTGATCATATCTAGTATTTATCAAATGTAATGCAATAGGAAAGAATAAGAATTTGACTTTCTTTTTTGGAGGGAGAGAGTACCAGGGAATGAACTCAGGGGTACCCGATCACTTACCACATCTCCAGCCCTATTTTGTATTTTATTTAGAGACAAGGTCTCACTGAGTTGCTTAACACCTCACTTTGAACTCGAAATCCTCCTGCCTCAGCCTCCCAAGCTGCTGGGATTACAGGCATGCACTGCTGCTCCTGGCAAGAATTTTTCTTAATGTTTGTGCATGTATGTATGTGTGTGTATATATATACATAAACATATATATACATATATATGTATATCTATATATGCATATAGATATCTATATATATAGATATACATATGTATGTGTACATATATATGTGAAGTATAATAACTTCTTTAAAGAGAAATAGACTTGAAAGGTGTGTGGAATGCAGAGTAGATGAGAATCACAGACATTTAAATACATAATGTGTTAAGTTTAAAGAGAGTTATGAATTTATGAGAGTACCACACATTTTAAGTGTAAGGAAAAGAATCTTTTTTACATAGCCCCTTTACATAGTTCAAGATAAACAAAACCTAGGCTATTAAAATATGACTCTTGTCAACTTTAATTGAGCAGTGTTTATCAGAATTACACAGCTCTATTATTTTGCTATTGCTGGCAACAAACTATCACGAATGGATCCACTTAAATAAAACAACACTCATTTATTAACACACAACTCTAGCTTAAGAACTCAGAGTAAAAAATGACTTGGTTCTCTTCTCAGGATTTCCCAAGTTCTAAAACCACAGGATCTGCCAGGCTGAGTGCTTATCAGTAAGCTCTGTGAGGGACAGTCATGTTCAAGCTCACTCTTCATGGCAGTAGTTCCTTGTGATTTGAGAACTATGTCCTTGCTCTCTAAATGGCTATCATCTAGAAGCTACTCTCAGATCCTATGGGTAATGCACCCTCCTTCATTTGTGGCCCCCTCAATTTTGAATTGAACAACAAGGTATCATTTTCTTTTCATGCTTTGGATCTCAGACTTCTGTGAGCAGCTGGCTGGGGAAACTGCTTTTAAAAAGTCATGTCATTATGGCAGATCCAAACAGATAATCTCCCTTTCTTAAAGGCAATCATAGTGTGTAACAACCTGGTCACAGGTTTAAAATTTGTCAAGTGCACAATCCCTTGGATTATGCAGGACATGTAAAATCATTGGGAGGGATATCTTAGCCCCCTGAGAATTCTGTCCACCAAAATGACATTCCTCTTTTCCTGTTGTTTACTCCTGTGGTCTTCATTGACTACATTAGACTAAATTAGTCATAGTTGTCATGTACCTAATATGATCTTGATCATAATAAATCCCATCTTTATTGTCCTGCTTATTTAAAGTTTCTGTCTTCCTTTTTAAGCATGATAATAACAGGACCTGGTTCATTACAACTGCATTCTAGCCACCTAAGTGTTTTCTGACTACATAAAGATGCTCAATAAATATGTGTTGAAGGAGGAAATGAAATAGTCCAGAGAGAGGTCATATTACATAAGAAAATTCTAACCATTCTAGTCTTACAACTAATCCCTTTTTCACTTAAACTCAAATTTTACCTTCCCAGCTCCTTGCCACGTTGCAAATGGCCACCCCAGTTACTCCTATGTTGTCATCCTTTTATTCCTATCTCTTTTTTTACTTTCTATGATCCTTTTTATTTCTTTGTTTACTTGCTTGTTGTCTAACTTCCACCAGAATATAAGACCTCACACTCAGAATTTTTTGTCTCATTTATCGATGTATCTCCAAGGTTTAACCTAATACCTCTTCCAACATGATAGGTGCTTGCTAAATTCTGGAAGAGTGAATAAGTCCTGGGAGAACTATCCTACAGGGCTTGAATATAATTTTTCATGGTCCAAAAGGTAACATGGACATCTAAAACTTCTCTTGATGTACATAGTTTTCTAATATTTTTAAACAATTATTTCAAGCTTGGCAAAACAACAGTCTATAAGCTTCACTCTAATTATACTATACATTTACCTCACATATTACTTCCCCCAAGATCAAGAATGTTTTATGCAAATTAATTACAAAGTTAAAGCAGTTATAGTTGAAGTTAATTAGGGATTTAAAACTTTTGTTTGAACAGTAGTTGTGCTCCCAAAGAAAAAAAGGGTAATAGCTACACCAAGAATTTCAAAAACCAACAGTTCTAACTTCAGGCTGTAAGTTTATCTCTGTAGCATTCACACTTGAACATTAGTATTAGCTACAAAGTAAAATTTGTTTTGTTATTTTATTTTGTTATTTTGTTTCTAATAGCTGTTTGTTAGCATATTGGGGATGGATCTATGCTCTTCCTCCTGTATTTTACTTCGGGAATTCAAAGAAAAAACAATATGATGCGTGACACTATTTGTAAAGCATTTGACTCTCCTAGGGATTCCTGTAATCAATGATTATAAAGCATTTTCCCCCATTCCCATTGTCAAATGGAATTTCAGAGTTACTGGTCTTTGCAACTCGATAAACTGTCTCCAAAAAAAAAAAAAAAAACTTAATCAGCTCAAATTTAAGTTGTGGGGACATTTTTTAAATGTAGTTTTAGGTTTCCCAAAATAAAATAATTTAAATAGTAACTACTTGTTAGTAAATTCTTGATTCATTTTCTTTAAATCCTGAAAGCTCAGTGCTCTAAATACTGTTTTGGTAGAAAATCATTGACAGCTGCAGACTACTGGCACTTGAGATGGATTGATAAATGCACAACAACTTTTAGAAATCTCCATTTGTTATTTACCAGTAGTTTTCTTCTACTGGCTCAATCTGTCAACGCTTACCCATTTAGTCTATCAACTGATTAATGCTAAATAACTTTCCAAGGCTTTGAACTTAAAATAGTAAATCTTAACAACTCCCTTGGAGTTATGTGTTATGTAGAACCTTTAGTTTTCCTGCTTTAAAAACTGGTTGAGTTTTCATTTATCTTTTGAATTAGATTTGTATTTTTTTACATTTCCCTCTGACAACATGTATGCTTCAACATTTTTCTGCCCCATCCATGATATGTCCAGGATGAGATGACTCAGTTTTAAACTGTTACCCTCTTGTTAAATATTGTCTTGAACTCTTCTCCTTGTGCCTCCTCCCTGTACTTTTCTACCATCTTTACAGTACCTGTGATATTTTAGAATAATCACTTTTTCACAGTCTGTCTCCTGTAAGAGTCTATGAAAATCCTCAACCTTTCCTACTGATTTATAAATTCAGGAAACTAAAATGACAAAACTAAACCTTATTAAATGACAATGGAAAAGTTGCCAATTCAGATTAAATCACAGCTGACTGCTTCTCTACTCATCAAGTGCTCTGCAGACCTGATTACAAATTCATATCCACTTTTAACCAACAGTGTATGTGCAACTTTAGAAGCTCTCTGTATTTAGTGTTACTCGGTATCTTCACTTGCACTACGGTAATTGTGCTAGGAAATATATGTTCATTTTATGGTTCTGATGGTGTTTGGGAAGTACAGTTGAAGATTCTAGGTCAAAGGATGGTAGGGTGGTTGTTTCTAAAGACTAGTATTGTTTGGTCACTGTGGAAGGAAAATCTCTGAATTTGGTTAACATAGTTATACCCTGAGATCATTATCCAAACACTCCATTTGTTATCTACCAAACACTGTGACTTCAATTATAGCAGAAAAGACTCATCTTTCAACTCTATAAGATCCTCAAAAATTTCAGTCTTTCAGTTCAAATCATCAAATAATGCACATAAGATAGTTAGCATCAAGGTTAGTAAATAGCGCCAGGTATGGTGATACATACCTGTAATTCCAGTGACTTGAGAGGCTGAGGCAAGAGGAATGCAAGTTTGAGGCCAGCCTCAGCAATTTAGAGAGACCTTCAGTAACTTAGTGAGCCCCTGTCTCATAATTTAAAAATGGAAAGAATTGGGCATATACTTAGTGGTTAAGCACCCAGGGTTAAATTCTCAGTGCCAAAAACAAACAAACAAACAATTCCCCTCCCAAAAAGAATGACTAGTGAATAGACATAGTTGAGCCTCATGACACTTCTCAATTCTCATTAATAAAACAAATAATGTCAACCAGTTGCCTAACATGCCCATTCACACATTATTTAAGTTTTATTAGAGTATCTGACTCCTAGTGTTTTATGATGACAGGCATAGCTGCCATTTCACATAAACCTAGGTTCACTCTGAGCCAAGCAAAAGATGAACACATTGAAGATCTTTTTTAAACGTCTGGTGAAAGAAATTTGGATTGTTGACCAAAACTTCTTAGTCACTTCCCATGGGAAAAGAAGTTCTTTTGGAGGACAGTGCTGAATAGCTTGGCATATGCTGATACTTCGTTACAGTCTTTTCAATAGCAGCATCATTTCCAGGCCACCAGACACAGTGAATAATTCCTCAATGTGCTACATGTGGTGTGGCCAAGATGACAGTACTGCCATCTGGAATAATAACAAAATTTCCTCAAAACAGACATCCTTTATGGAAAGATAACTCATGCAGATCATGTGTCAAGGCCTTGATTGCACTTGACATTTCCCCATTGGACTTTGCAGTCATTAGCAGAAGCCTTTTATAGCAACAATACTATTACAGAGAAGAACACTATGAACCACACCTGACTGCCTTTTCCGCACTTACAGGTATTAAGAAGAGTACAGCATCCCTTGGTATATAGGAACAGGTACTGTACTAGGCCTTTCCATCTCATGTGAAGAGGCTGCATTTTTGTTCGGCATGGAAAAGATAAGAATTTACCAGTGACTGGGACACAACAAACTCCTGAAAAGACCATAGTAATACCTGGGAAAACTAAAAAATCTTTATGTCAACCTGTGTCATGAAACATGAGGACAGCAGCTTATAAAGATATCCTGATTTCATTCCACTTTCAATAGCAATGTATTGTCAAACTAGTCTGCCTCCCCTTTTGGATTCCCCCAACTTTATTTTCTGTTCTCAATTTTTTTTCATGTTCTCTTTTTTATTTTTTATTTTTAGTAACTAGAGATTGAAACTAGGGGCACTTTACTACTGTGCTACAGCCTCAGTTCTTTTTATTTTTTATTTTGAGATGAAAGTCTCACTAAGTTTCCCAGGCTGGCCTCAAACTTGAGGTCGTTCTGCCTCAGACAGCCGAGTTGCTGAGATGACAGGCTTGCTCCACCATGTGCAGCTCACATTCTCCTTACTACTGAATAATTACCCAGTGATTTTTTTAAATTTTACGTGTTAACAGAAGGCTTTCTTTCCATTAAATAAACACAGAGACAATGTATAAATTCTATAAAAGAACAACACAATTAAATCAAGAATGATAGGTGTGTTTCTCTGATAGGTTGGATTGGTGCCTACCCCATATCATTCTTGGAATCATTTCCAAAGCACCCTTGATTCAACTAATTCATATTTAAAAATTTCTGTCTTTTCTGTGATAATTGTTATAAAGTCACTTCTCTTTCTTTAGTGTGAAAGAAACATCGTAAACTTTAATGCATCGGATGAGGTTCAGAGATGGTGTCTAATCAATGAACATGTTGAACTTACTTTGTTGAAGTGATAAAACACAAGGTTTGTTTAGTATTTGTTAATTAAAATGGAACAAAAGTGGGATAAAAGAGAATATACAAAAGTAATATGAAGGGAAAATGCAAAGCTTGGTTATACTTTTCTTCAGTTGTTCACAAGCATACTGGCTCTTTCTTTTACAATATACAATACATGTGTGAAATTTTGTCTTTGGACATACATGTTGGATTCTTACTATCCTACTCCCTTCAAGCTGCAGTCATCTATAAAATTGTGTCTAGATAAAATATGTTGTGATTCTCTTTGTCTGCAGTTTCACTCTTTGACCTTTGACAACAGAACAAAAATAGAACATTGTATTTTCCTGTCTGTGGCACTGACTATGCTGCATATTCAGCTCATGATTCTCTGTGTCCAGTGGCACAGATCTCTGTGATAAGGAAGAATTAGATATTAACCAAATTGTGAAGAAGTTCAAAAAGGCATTCCATATATACAGAAAGTATTATACATAAGTATAAAAAGAACATATAATGAAAGAAGTTAGATTAAGATAAAATTTCTTATTAACAATGTATAATAAACTAGTTCCTTTTTTTCAGTAAACTTACATAGCAATATGGACTTTTGTACATGATTTTGTGTCATAAACAGTCATAAAATGAAATAATTTTACTACATTGCCTTCTGTGTTAGGTTTGCATTGTGTGCCCAAACTACACAACAACAACTTAGAGGAGAGAAAGTTTATTTTGGTTTGCAGTTTCAGAGGGTCAGTTCACTATGGGCTGATCTCAATAACCAGGGCCCAAGGTGAAGCAGGGCATCATAGTGGCAGGTCAGAGGAATTGTGAAGGAGGACTGCTCCATTCATGGAGGCCAGGAAGCAGATAGAGAAAGGAAGGGGAAAAGGAATACACAGAAGATGAGCCTTTCCAGGGTATGCCCCCAGTGACCTACCTCCTCTAGCCATATCCCATTTGCCTACATTACTACCTAGCCAGTCTATTCAATTGACAACTAGTATCCAAATCATAACTCTTTGATAATGTACAACAAATATTTACTTAATATTGTAGATTGTCATGTTTTAATTAATCTAGATTAGTAGAATGCTATATGACAAAAAAGTATCACTGTAGTAAGTAGTTCTGAGGGCTGTATATTAAAATCTATCATCAAGGGAATATATATCTTATTTCTCTCCCACTATTATATTTTTATTATTCTTGAAATGATTCTAATGTTTTGTTTTCTTGTTTGTTGTCTTTCTTGCCTATCCCATTAGCATGTGATCTGCAGAGAGGAAAGGATTCTAAGTGCTTTATTCACCACTCCATTCTTTACACCAGAATAATATTTGACAAGGAACATTCAATATATATTTTTTGAAATAAATTGAATGACAGAATGAGTAAATGTATAAATAAATGTATGTTTGAGCTCTCTGGCATGTGCTTTTAAAATTTAATTAACCAAAATTACAGGTCAAAAATACTCTCATTTGAAAATATGCAATATATATGGTGAGTCTAATATCATCATATTAGATATCATAATATCATCATATTACCTGTAAGGTAAGTCAATAGTATACACTAATGTTAATTTAATACTTAAATTTGAGAAAATTAAAAATAAGCTCCAGGGATCACTAATACCTGGAAGAGTGAACTATTGTGAGAGGTGCAGTCAGAACTTCAGTAAGACTACACTGTCCATCAATCACTTGAGTTGTTGACAGATACGATTGCCTCCTTTGTTGTCTGTGTGATACAATCTTATCCATCAGGCAAATTGCTTCCTCCTTTGTCACCCCCACACCACTTCACACAGATCTTTAACCATTAACACATTTCACTCCATGCATCTATTTACATATGAGCTTCTCTCTCCATTGGAATCTACTGAAGTAATAATTCACTTTTGTGTCTTCATTTTCTTGTTTCACACTTAGGAAATAAATGCTCAATGAGTGACAATAGACTGCATATCTAGTTTTTTGTAAAGATAATTTATGAACCAAATAGTGTTGGAAAACCTTGATGTTTTCTTCTCTTTGAAAACTAACTTACTGTATGGAATATTTTATGTTTAACATTCCAAATGCAGAGATTTTCTGTTTTTGTAAACATTAAATCTGTTACTAATGGCTCATTCATTTAGCCTTTGATGTATATAGCATGTTATCATGTCTTCCCTCAGTATTCCTCTAGATATTTCTTGTCTTAAAAGGTAATGCAAATGACTTTTATTACCTTTTAAGAAATTTAAGAATTCCAATACTTTATTCCTTTCCTTAAATAGAAATGGTGTCATGTAAAGATTCTATTTACAATTTAAAAGTGGTAGTTAAGTTTCCCATTTCTAAGAGCTGTGAAGACAGTTGAAGTGAAATATGTCACATGCCACTAAGAACGTTGTGTTCTCTTGGTACATAAAATGGCAATATCATAATTTGAAGTAGAGAAGACAGTGCTGTTCCTTACATAAAATACTCCCAAGTACTGATACTAATTTAGCTCTAAAACTCCTGTCAGTCAAAAATGTAAATTGAAAAACTGACTTTGGAATCCCTGAGAGTGGAGAGAAGTTTCATTGGATAATTTTTGTATTCTCAACCTTTAGAGAATAATAGTAGTTAACTTTTACCAAAAAGGCTATCAGTAGATTCTTAATTCTTTATTGCTCAATGGAACTTTCAAAATCCCTATGATCTCTATGCATTTCAAAGCTTCTGTCCTACTGCATGTATTATTGCTGTGCTCACTGAAGTTCCATCTGAATAAAACCAACAAGATATCTTTCTTGTTATATGCAGGAGCTACTCACATGTGTTTAAAATCAAGCATCTCAAACATATATGCCAGTCATAAAATGTCAATCATGAGAATCATTCAATAGATCAGGAACTGCAAACCATATAGTAGTGATTCTCAAAATTCAATGTGTTCTCATATCCCATTCCCATAGTGGTTGGACTTTGGATCAGAAGATTTTGATGCATATAATATGCATATAATATGCGATAGGCATATTATACTGAAAGAGGGGTGTGTGTGTGTATGTGTGTGTGTGTGTGTATGTGTTTTAAGTATGTGGAATATTAGCCAACTGTTTGCTAGTCCAATATATTTCTGTTACTCTAAATTTTGAATACATCAAACAATCTACAAGTTGGTAGCTCTGCTATTTCTTTTGTAAAACTATTGTACAATAATAATCCTAATTTTGGAAAGTGGGGCTTAGATGCATGGAGTTTTCCTAGGCAGAATTATTTGAAAACAAAACACTTCTCCACATATACAAGCATCAAAACAAACCTAAAATATACTAAATCTTATGGAAATTGGTTTCATGCCAGCTATAGCTATTAGAGCATTCAGTTATTTTGCTCCTACAAATATAAATTTACCTATTACAAAACCCTTATTTTCTAAATATCTTAGTCTTCTGCCAATTTCCAATTGTAGTAAAATAGATCAGCCAAAAATTCAAATGGAAACAATTAGGCTATTATTTTCCCTTTAAAATAATCAAAAACAATAAGTTTGTTGCTATTCTCTGTGGCTTGTTTCTAAAATGTACCATCTTATCTTCATAGTAGTTTGCATTTTGTCTTGCCATAAATTGTACATGACATGTAGATGAAAGAGCAGATGAGAGTTATATTTTATTTTGTATGTATGTGTGTGTTTAGTATTTCACAATGAAGTCTGGGGAAACATCCTATTAATTTTATGAACTGACTTTTAAAGATATGTCAAAAATAGATTGTCAGGTACATCTTAACATTTTCAAGACGGCTGTTGCTAGAATATCTTTTTTATTGACTTAAAAGATATATCAAAGATCTTTTTTCAAATGTGAAAATTTAGATCCCTAGTCCACATTATTTTACATTTCCCTAGATTCTTGTCTATGCCATCTATATTAAATGTTACAATGATATATGCCCCAAATTTCCAGTGGCCTCTAAAGAAAAGTATTTTAAGTTTTAAAAATGTTTGAGAGCCATGCATGTAGATTCTTCTCTCCTCTCCTTTCTTCTCCTGCTCACACCCTCTCTCTCTCTCTTTCTTTCTCTCTTCCCCCCTTCATATGTATGAGGGTAAATGTTTGACAGATTAAAAATATTACATTATAGTCACAATAACTACAACTTACTTGTAGCATCATCATTAGCAGAGCAATCCCAATGCCTAATTTATAGCAACGTAATGAATGATCAGTTCAGGATGAAGTTTGTCATTGAATGTAATCACAATGAATGAGTGGGTATTTGGGGTAAGTGCTTAAGACAGAACTTCTCAGCAGGCATTATATTTGAGGAAGTACTCCAAAAACATTGAAATAGTTTAGCTTTAAAAAGTTCTGCAAATTGTTTTTTACATGGATGCTGGTTGCAGTTCTCTTTCAAAAAATGGCCAGAGCAGCTCAAAGTTTGGGTGGCTTATGCAGGTCTTCTGTCTGGAAAGGGGAGCCGTCTCTGTGCCCTCGCTGTGTAAACGTGGTATATCGAGAATTTTATTTTTAAGTTAGTGGAGAAATACATCAACACTGATTGAGTTCTCTGACATGTGAATTCTAATGGTGTCCCATCGGACAATTTGTGACCTTCACTTGAATCACTTGCCATCTTCTTCTAATTTAGCAGCACTAGTCCCCTTTCATTTCCCCAAGATTGCCAAGGTCCTTCCCACCTTTCATGCCAATTTCTTTCCTTATAAACTTGTTTCCTCAGGTAATCAGAACGCAGTCATTTCTAATCCTTAATGTCTCTCCTGTCCAGAGAAGCCTTCCAGGCCTCCCCAACCTCAACTGTTAGCATCAGAAATGTATGTGCATTCCATACTTGTGCATTAACTACAATATGAACACATATTGTACACACACGTCTATTCTTTTTTTATATTTTTAAAAAAATTTGTTCTCATTAGTTATACATGACAGCAGAATGTGTTTCGATTCATTACACACAAATGCAGCACAACTTTTCATTTCTCTGGTTGTATATGATGTAGAGTTGCACCATATGTGCTGTCATACATGTAGTTAGGGTAATGATATTTATGACATTCCACTATCTTTCCTGCCCCTATGTTCCTTCCCCTCTACTCCCTCCCCTTTGCCCCAAAGTTTTTCCATTCTCCTCATACCCACTCCCATTATGGATCAGCATCCATTTATCAGGGAGAACATTCGGCCTTTGGTTTTTTGGGATTGGCTTACTTCACTTAGCATGATATTTTCCAACTCCATCCATTTACCTTCAAATGCCATAATTTTATTCTCTTTTAATGCTAAATAATATTCTATTATGTATATGTACCACAGTTTCTTTATCCATTTATCTGTTGAAGGGCTTCTAGATTGGTTCCACAGTTTAGCTATTGTGAATTGAACTGCTATGAACATTGATGTGGCTGTGTCACTATAGTACGCTGATTTTAAGTCCTTTGAGTATAGACCAAGGAGTGGGATAGCTCAGTCAAATGGTAGTTTCGTTGCAAGTTTTCTGAGGAATCTCCATAAAGCTTTCAATAGTGGTTGCACCAATTTGCAGTACTGCCAGCAATGTATTGAGTGTACCTTTTTGCCTACATTCTTGCCAACACTTATTATTGCTTATATTCTTGATAATTACCATTCTGACTGGAGTGAGATGAAATCTTAGTTTTGATTTGCATTTCTCTAACTACTAGAGAAGTTGAACATTTTTTCATATATTTACTGATCAATTGTATATCTTCTTCTGAAAATGTTTGTTCAGTTTCTTAGCCCATTTATTGATTGAGTGATTTATTTTTTGGCACTAAGTTTTTTGAGTGTTTTATATATCCTGGAAATTAGTGCTCTATCTGATGTGTGTATAGTAAAGATGTTCTCCTACTCTCTCGGCTCTCTCTTCACATATTGTTTCCTTTTTTGAGAAGAACCTTTTTAGTTTGAATCTATCTCATTCATTAATTCTTGATTTTTATTTCTTGCACTTTAGGAGTCTGGTTAAGGAAGTCAGGACTTAATCCGACCTTATGAAGATTTGTGCCTACTTTTTCTTCTTTTAGGTGCACAGTCTCCAGTTTAATTCCTAGGTCCTTGATCCACTTTGAGTTGAGTTTAGTGCATGGTGCCAGATAGGAGGTTAGTTTCATTTTGCTGCATATGGATTTCCAGTTTTCCCAGCACCATTTGTTGAAGAGGCTATCTTTTCACCAATGTGTGTTTCAGCATCTTTGTCTAGGGTAAGATAAGTGTATTTATGTGAGTTTGTCTATAAGTCACACATCTGTTCTTACAGAATGCTTATCTTCACTTTAGTCCAAGCTCCTTGAGAGTAAAACTGGGTTATTGTTTTTACCCTGTGTGTAACAGTACTTGGCTTATGGAACGTTGGTGCCTCTAACAGTGCAGTGAATAAAGGATGTGGTGGAGCATCCTTTGATGTGGATGCTCCACAAGCTTGATGTGGTGGAGCATGTTTTTATTAATTCTATCTAGAAATCATCCAGAATTGTGGAATTGAGTGACAGAATTATTTGAATGAATAAAACAGGCAAATAATTATCTTGATTTGAAAAGAATACAAACAATGAATATAGTATTATACTAGTATTGAATGCTTTTGTAAAGAAATTGGGATATGATGGAACTTAAATTTCATAAAATGAATTTTTATGTTTGGTTTAATTTTGCTCTTTCTATCATATGTTATGGAAAGTTTTCATTATTCTGTTTAAATATAATACTATATTATTTCAGATTTTCAGTTTATTAAGTTCTTCAAATCTATTTTGTACTGCAGTTTTCACACACCCACGGAGGATGGCAGAACACATTTTATTACTTTTAATTAGAAATGAAGAAACTGAAATTTAGAAGAATCAATCTTAAGGAAGCTAGTGACTTGAAATGTTAGGGTCCAGTGTTTATATTCTAAGTCAAAATATATTTTCTAACCAAAATTCCGCATATTTCAAAAAATAATTTAAGTGTGACATTAATTATTAAAATTAGATTTGAATTCTATCCTTGCTTTAGGTTATAGTCTACATTCAACATGTAATTTTTGGTCTAGGTTTATGTTAGATAAAATATAAGAATATAGATAGATTTCAATTGTTAAATGACTGACTTACCTAGAGCTAAAATCACATAAGAGTGATGTAGGAAGAGAATTCTTGCCACATTGGAGAGTGATTTAAACTTCTTCTATTTACTTCTATTAACGAGCTCTACCCTGAAATTCTATGTTAAAGAAAAGGAAGGCTGAAGAAATGAAGTGGGGTTGGGGGGCTTCTCAACTGTAAATCTTCACCCTGGGAATATCTAGGTTTCCTGGTACATTTATCACTGATAATCACAAAATCTGGTACTTTTGTAGCAGCCTATAGCTGATTTAATCAGTTACCTTATTTACTGTAACTTCAAATGTAGTTTCTTCCAATTACTCTTTATAGATATGAGACACTTTATGTATTTTATATGTTTGAAACAATTTTCATTTCTTTTTTCCAATACTTTCTGATGTAGACTTGATTTTTTAAAAGTCGGTGTTTACTATTATTCAAAAAAATCTAAAAAACATTTGTTTTAGGCAGAAATCAAATGTATATCCATAAAAACAATGTATTCTGAGTATGATACAATTTTACATGTGTCAAGAAACGCAATGTACCAAGTGAAGTATAATTCATGAACTAAATATTGATGCAAGTGTTGTTTTTTCATAAAAAGACTGTAAACTAATGTTTAAAACAACATATTATTTGGTTGTGCAAGAATGAGCATTTTTAAACTGGGCCTGGTGATGCACACTTGTAATCCAAGCAGTTTGGGAGGCTGAGGCAGGAGTATGCCAAGTTCAAAGCCAGCCTCAGCAAAAGTGAGGCACTAAACAACTCAGTGAGACTCTGTCTCTAAATATAATACAAAAATAGGGCTGGGGATGTGGATCACACTTTCAGAATGTTACTTTAAGGAAAATATTAATAACAATATAAGAGGCATATAAATATGTATATATGTGTGTGTGTATATATATATATATAACCATGTGTGTATATATATATATACACACACATATATGCTGAATTTGGAGATACATTGATTTAGTCTAACATTTATTTTTAAATGAGTGAATTGAGATTAACACAACTTAAATGAATTGCCCTAAATCCTATAGTTTGGGGACAGAGTAAAGGGGTAACTTAAAAGCAAAGATCAATTCTACCTAAAATAAATGAAAATGACCTTTGTTACTAGTAATCATTAAACAGTTTTTTGACAGCTTACATCTTCCAGCTACTATGACAGGAGAAAGAGGGAAAGAGGGAAGGAGGTAAGAGGGAAGAGGAGAGAGAGAGAGAGGGGAAGAGGAAGAGAACAGAAGAAGGAAAGGAAAGAAAAGAAAAGAAATTCCAACTCTTTCAGTCTGGTTGGGGAAAGTTCTTGCCTTAAAAATATTTGAAAGAGAGAGTACTTTTATTGGAGCCTGAAACTATGTGATCCACTGAAATTGCATTCGTGGCCACACAGTGTTCTCTCACCAACATAGCATGAACTCATCCTTCCATGCATTCAAGATCATAATATTACAATTCTAATATTGTTAGCTTTTTACTCCCTAGTTGTTTATTCTTCAGTGAAACTTGCAGAGTATCCCTTTTTAGTCCAGTGCTATTACCCCATAATAAAATTGTGTTTGGGCAGTATGTGAGTTTTCTGTTTTGGACACTAAAAATGACAAAACCCTGATTTTTCTTAATTATTATTACAGAACAACCATACCAGTATACATCGTATCTATTAGAAAAATCTTACAAAATGCATATTCTAGAATTTCTATCATCAGATGTACTGATTCACTGGTGTTTTTATTTTCTTTTTTAAAATTATTTGTTCTTTTTAGACATACGTGACTGTAGAATGTATTTTGACCTATTATACTTACTTGTAGTATACCTTAATCTAATTAGGATCTCATTTTTGTGGTTGTACATGACATGGAATTACACTGGTCATTTATTCATATATGAACATAGAAAAGTTATGTCTGATTCATTCTACTCTTTTCTATTCCCACCTGGCCTTCCCTTCATTCCCCTTTGTCTAATCCAATGAACTTCTATTCTTTCCCCTCCCCACCCCATGCTTATTTTGTGTTAGCATCTGCATATCAGAGAGAACATTTGGCATTTGGTTTTCATTATTTAGGTGGTAGGGTGAAAGGGAAGAGGCTAGAAATCTGTTGTTATAAGAAGCAGCGAGCTAAGTCCTATGTTAGTGAACTCTGAGCCATGCTTTGGGAAAAACTCCAACATGTTATTATATTTTGAAGTGAAAGCAAACACTGTTGAATTGAATTATTCTTTGAAAGCATGTTGATAAATTTCATTCAGTGCTATTTTTTATTGTATTTCTCCAGGCAAAAGAGAACATGTTACTTCATCATTCATCGAGAGTGAATTTCTTTTGTATTTAAAATATCTTGAATATGCACATTTATAATGGATATGCACAAAACAAAACAAAATTCTTTTAAAATTCTCCATTAAAAGACTTCCATGCTAAGCTACAGCTACTCAATCTATGTAGAGTCTTAACAGAAAACTTAGAGTTTCAAAGGCTGACTGGCAAGGCTTTCCTATTTGTAAGAAGTAAATTTAGCCAATGCAAAATGTCCATTATTATGTTTTGTCTAAAAACAAACAACAAAAATCTCAGTATTTTCTCTCTTCTCAATTGTACATGTGGAATGATACATGGCATTAAAGAAACTGTATTGAGTCAGTGAATGATGGACAACTGGTTGAGTAATGAGAAGAGCAAAATGTCATTTACCATAAAATCCGGTATTAATTTACATATTTTTATGCAGAACGAAACAAAGAAGATTAAATCATCCAGGTCAGCATCAGTCCAAGCATATGTAATTTTTTCTTTTTTTTTTAATTTTTTTTTATTTGTTATTTTTACTTATATATGACAGTAGAGTATATTTTGACATATTTAT
This sequence comes from Geosciurus inauris, assembly GCA_004024805.1. NCBI lineage: Eukaryota > Metazoa > Chordata > Mammalia > Rodentia > Sciuridae > Geosciurus > Geosciurus inauris. The sequence continues at coordinate 42,598 of PVHX01009927.1, read as the reverse complement.
ACAAATATAGAGTACATCTTATTCTATTTAGGATCCCAGTATGTGGTTGTAATTTGTTCTTTATAGTCACCACACTCAGGCTACCTGGGAGCCTTGTTGGAGTTTCATAAAGCGCACTAGCATGTTATGTTACTCTGAAAGCCATTTTGTCCTGCAAAGTAGCTCCCAAGTCCAAGTTGATGGATTTATGCCACACCTTCAGGGACAAGGGTCATGCATTCTTAGCTGCCTGATAATTTGAAGAATGAGTTATGATTTCAAATTTCAGGATGCTTTTTATGTTTTGTCTTCTTTAAACTTTTAATCCCTGGTTTAATATATTCACTTTTTACGTGAATTTTATAGACTTGGAGATCAAAAAATACAACCAACTGCTATTTTGTGCTCCCCAGGTATTTCTAAGCAATTTAATAATTTTGGTACAAATATTTTACTTGTATTATTCAAAATGAGGTCTTAAAATGCAAAAATCAGAGGAGGAAAATACAGAAAACATGGCAATCTTGATTGATGTAACTGGGTTAGATTCTTCCACAGTACAAGTGGTTTTTCAAGAAGCAGTTAAATATCTACTTACACAAGTTGATTTGAACTGGGATGATACTTGAACAAAGAAAAATTCCTTCCCTACCTATCTGCATGACATTAATTTTCCATTAAAAAAGAGGTGTTTATAATTCAGTATTAAGAGATTGTTGTAGTTATCTTTCAAGTATCTGCCTCATTCATCCGTTCCAATGGATGGTGAGAAGAGATTAGAACAATCCAAAACAAAAATCAAATATTTTGAAATAACATTGATGTAGCCCAGCTGTGCATGTTATTTATTTAAGTAGATTTAGTTTTATTGTTTACAGTAATGTAGGTGTCCATCATTTGTTAACACACCAGCAGGGGTAGGGGGAGAAAAGAGAGAGTACCTAGACACCAGTTTGAACTTCAACATTTTGTATTATTAAAAAGTTCAAGATGTTTTTACTTCTTTATAATATATTTCCTGTTTAATATTTCCTGAATGCCTTTTTTCTGCATATTTATAAATGTCTTATACTGAATTGCACTTGTTTTTCTAGTTTTAATATTCATGTATTCATTCTTTTAGCAAATATTTATTGAATTCTTAATTTGTAGAAGACACAATGATATAAGGAATACTCCTTGAGCTCAAAGTTTACAATCTAGTTAACGAGATGACATACATACAAATACAGAAGAAGATAGCATATATTAAATGTCATAGAGGGACAGGAAAAAAAACTCAGTAAAAGTTCAAATGAGGGTGAAGGCACTCAGGCAAAACCCTATTATATGAGCCCATGGAGATATCCAAATTCTGCTAAAGTTTTAAATGTTATTTGGTGCTTTGCTATTCACCAAGCACAGAGGGAAATGGCATCATATTAAATTAATTATGCCTGATTAGTATACTGATTCTGTGGCTTTCTAAGCCTTTATCTTATTTTGACATCAAATTGTTAAAAGCATACAGAATTATTTATGTGCACATTGTATTTGTAACTTTGTTAAATATAAGTGTATATAGACAAACTAAACATGGCTATAAAATATGTCATGCTGATTTTTTTCTAAATTGTTAATGATAATTGTATTTATAAATTTGTATTTTAAAAGAGTAGATGATATAAAAGGCATTAACATATTGGCTTTCTCAATCAGGAAGAACAGAATGATTCTGAAATGACACATTTTGTGGTCACTTGACACCCATAAAATGACATTCAAAGCAGTGCATTTTTGTCATGGCTCTTAGGATTCAGAGAATAAATGCAATAAAATGAATAATACCAAACCTGGCATACTAAAACTCATAGTAAATGTTAGTGGATTTATTTTGTCTATAACACTTTTTAATTGATTCATAGGATCCTAATTTTCTAGAGTTAGTGAGTGCAAAGTTCAGGTTGTCCTACTTTTTGTTTTTTGCCAAGGAAAATGGTGGAACAATATAAAATACAAGTTGTTTGCATGTTAAAATTGACTACTTCATTGTAAGGAGGGAACACGTAATTATACTCAGTAGGAATTCTCTGAGTCTTGATTGTAATAGAAATACTAGTTTTTTCTTCCTATTGTTTCCCATGTATACATAGATAATCCTAAGCAAGAATTCTGTGTACCATAAAAGGATAGGCTGTCTGGAGATCCTAGAATATTTGCCATATTCATAGTGCTCTGGAAATTAAGTGGGTTGTTTTATTAAAACTAAGTTTGTCATTTCACATACCTTATAGTTTGATCTGATGTGATTTCTCTACCTGCCCATGATCTTTCAAGTGCTAAACAGCTTTTTTGACATTCAGATAAACTATTAGTAATATATACTCAGACAGCTGATCTCAGAGACATTCAAAGCTTCTTTGTATCAGAAGTGTTATCTCCAACTAGAAATCACTTATATACCAATCTACAAAGGTGAGAAACAATGTCAGTCAGTCTTATTCATGGTTTTATTCCCAAAGTCTAACTCAGTATTTGGAACAAAGAGATATTAAATAATTGCTGTATCAACCAAATAATAAATCATTAATTTAAAATCCCAATTTTTAAATCACAATTTTAAATGATGCATTTATTATATTAGAATGTGTGCAAACAATATGAAAAAAGAGATAGAAACATTATGTACTGTTATAGTACATTATGTACCACTTGAGTCAGTGCTCAAATCCCTCATTAAACAGTGTCAGACATACAACTGAATTTAGGCAAGGAATTTCTGAATCTCAAAATATGGTTAACAGAGGATTCCCATAGGAATCCAGTAGGTAAGTTCCCATAAATCTAAGAATAAAATAAAATTATGCATTCTTTATTTGTTGCAAGTCAAAATTTTAAAACAGGTTTGCATGTGTGAAAATCTGAGTTCTTTTTCTCCCCTTTTCTTTTCACTTACTGATACAGAATTACCTTGTAGAACTCATGATTCCAGCTATAATCAGGAAATCAAAGATGTCAGTCGGACCAACTCCCAAGCTGTGAATATCCCTATTCTGTGATAATGCCACTTTCCAAAGCAACTCCTGGAATATCAAGAATCTCTTTCACTTAGTTACTTACCAAGTAGTCTTTGAGTGGCTCAAGTTTGCTTTCCTGTAAAGTTGATATAAAATTTTATCCTCTTTCATCTAAGATATCTTCAAGAGACACAATTTAGATCATAAACATTCCAACACATATTTTTTCTCAAAGAGGAACTTCCTCTAACCTCCTCACTAGTACAGAGATCAAATACTAAAGCTTAGTTTCTACTTATTTTATCACAAAGGACAAGTAATGAATGACTATAATTATCTGATTTTATCTACTGCTGTAGCTTAAAGCAATGGAATTTTGAAATTTTTTCATGTAATTATGTCACAAGGAGAATGCTTTTTCCATTTTCATGTATTTAAAATTCATTTCTAAAGATACAAATTAGCACAAATATATTCTAGGGTGATAATAAATGTGTCTGTTTTGATCACTTTGATGATGGAGGCACTTATTTCCTTTCTTCCTTTTTTTTCTTTCTTTTTTTTTTCAGCAGTAAGACCTCACTCACTCATTCATCATTGCAATTTCATAATCCTCAAAGCTTTCCGCTCTGCACTACTCAACCATAATCAAATGATCATTTTCCTGGCTCCTTTTCTTTCATCATTCTATTATCTCCTCCTGATTATGCACACATGACTTTTACCTTTTGCTTTGTGATCCGGAAGCTATGTATTGAGCAGTCAGATCCTCCATTGAATACTAGAGGGCTCTGAAAGTACTCATGTGACATTGAGAATTACTGAAATTTATAAAGTGAAAACAAAAATTAGTCTACATAGTTTATTCTGACTCATAATTCATCTTCTTTAAAACACAGGTCAAAATAGAAATTCTATATTTCTGATGCTGCCATTATAAGTAGACAGTAGACCAGCATTCAGCTTATAAAAATGTAAGCTTATGGCTTGGGGGCGTAGCTCAGAGATCTTGCATGCATGAGGCCCTTGGCTTCATCCCCAGCACTGCCGGGCAGAGAGGGAAGACATTAAAGTTGATTCTGCTTAGTCATAATGCTTGTTAAAAATTTTTGTCATGGTTTTTATGTAGATTACATTATTTTTAGGTGTCTTTTTTAAAATTTTTATTTTTTTATAGAAAAAGAGCACTCAGAGAATCCCTGCCTCTCAAATAATGAGGTAGAATGACAATTTATATGATGTTGAAATGTTTTGTGAAATGTATGTTTAATGTGATGTACTAATATTTGTAGTATCATAAGCAATGATCTTTTTAAAAGTATTCTTAAAAACACTATTTTCAAAACAAACTGGACTAATGATTTAAGTAATGTGACAGAATGATAAGACATTCATTTTCTATACATTGCTCCAAAATAGGCATTAGAATTATATATATGATAATTTTTAAATAGTCCGTATGCCTATTATATTTTGGGTTTTCATTAGGTGCTGGTAATATTCTTTGGCCACGTTTCATTTACCAGGAATCTGTGCCAGCTGGGGCAGATGATGGTTCAGGAATAATCCTCAGGAAATGCCCAGATTCAATTATTCTGACTTAAATGATTTAGTTTGGATATATTTGGTGGGGTAGTTTTATTTTAGGAGCAAGGTGAGATTTTTCATCTTTAGTTTTCCTCTTGAAACAGTCTGCCAAATTGAAGACATCTCATTTAGGGCTCATCAGAAACTGTGAACATTGCAGTATGGTTTGATTATAGTACTAAATATCATGGAACACAGACAAGAATACCATTTAGCCAGGTGGGGTTTATACATATTTTAAATAAAAAATAATTTCATCAAAATTTAAGATACTTTGTTTTTCACCAGAAGCATAGTTTGTGTATCTTAGAAAGCAATAAATAAATAAACAATATAAAACTATAAATTATTTTAACAAAATAGTTTTGATTGAAGAGACATTAGTAATAATGGTTTGAAGACAGAGGCACTATTAGGCAGTTAGTGGCTCATGTTTTAAATTTCAAATGCTAAGAGCTGGGTTAGAGGTTTTAATTTAAAAATGTTTTGTTAAATAAATAAGCCATTTTATTTTCCTGCAAGATTTCTCTCTCTCTCTTTTGTTGTTGTTTTTTGGTGCCAAGAATTGAACCCAGGGGAGCTTAACCATTGAGTTACATTCCCAGCCCTCTTGAATTTTTATTTTGAGACAGAGTCTCCCTAAGTTGCTTAGGGCCTCACTAAATTGCTGAGGCTGGCTTTGAATTCACCATCTTCCTGCCTCAGCTTCCCAAGCTGCTGAGATTACAGGTGTGTGCCAACATGCCCTGTTGCTGCACAATTGTTAAGAGGTTTCACCATACTAATATACCTATGTCAAAGAAGAATTTCCAAGAAGGAAATTTACATTTGACCAGAGAGTCCTTAGATTTGAAATATCTCACTTCACGATCACTAAGAAAAAGTGACCTTTAGAATCATGAATCCATGTATTACTGCTTCTATTTTATAATTATCTTTCATCTTAAAGTCTTTAGCTGTTTCTAATATATATATATATATATATATATATACTTTATATATATAATCATATATGTGAATATATATGATTATTATAAAAAGCAATGCAAACCTTTGGCACAATAATGATGGCTTTTTTCTCAATATTGTTATCATTGTCTTTATTGCTGGTTCTGTGAACTACATCCCATCTTGGAGGTCCAGACTCTCCTATGTTATGTAAAGACAGAGAGAGAGAGTAAGAGCTCAGTAGCACTGTGTCTGGAAGGTTTCACATCCTTACATAGGACACAGAGCAAACTTTTCTTTCCACCACCTTGAGGCACCTGTTGTCTGGGGTTTACTTGTGTAGAGTTCTATGCCTGGTAAGTAGAACAGGCAAGACATGAGTGACTTGCATATCTTTGTTTTGTGTTTTGTTTTTCTGGGTTGATGAAGTACAGGGCAGAGATGTTACCTCAAGAGTTTAGCATTTAACATGTAGGTACAGAAATCATGTTCTTCATCATATTATGCACTGTCTGCCCAGCCAACTCCTTTCAAACTCCTCCAAATATCTTCTCTCCGGGAGGGAACAACTAGATGTTGACGAGCTCTGCCTCTATTTGTATGATGGTTTGCATCTTCGAGTCTCATTCTAAGGTGGGGTTTCAGGGGCCAGGGCCACTATAAGTGGAATAGAGAGAGTACAGTTTTGACAGAGATCGTTAATTCTACTTATTCACATTTCCTCTCTTGGCTATCCATGAGGAAAAGATAAATTTGAATCCTTTTTAAAGTGCTATCTCTTTACTTACTTTTGCCTGTCTTCTCCTCCTAAATGCTGACTCTTATCAAGGTCTGGCTGGCCTATACATTTTCAAATTTTCTAATTCATCGTTTTTATTCCTGTCTATCCTCCTTTAGACAGCATTCCCCCGATGATCATTACTTCCCATTTGATAGACGTACTATTTCCATACTTCTGTTTCCCAGTGCTTGCTTTAAAAAAGAGTGCATAATAGACACTTTTATTCATGTTGGTTGGATGAATAAACAAATTAATGAGTAGATGAATGAAAGTGATGCTATCTATGAGAGCTAGAGTTGGAAGGAATATGATGCTCCTGTCAATGTATGATGAGCCGTCCAGGGTCACTTTTTTAAGAAGGAATTAAATGGAAAGAATTAAATTATTGTATTTTAAATTTTGACTGTAATCAGAATTTGATCAAAGATGAATATTTTAAACAATATAGTGGTATCTTTTGTGTGCATTTTACTAAAGATAATTCTCTTAATTTGAGGGGGTTCATAATTTTTCTTTACTAATTTTATAGACCCATTAATAAGAATCATTCATAAGTTATGTAATAGGCACACACATCTTATAACCTTCACAATACAGGTAAATATACAATAAAATATATGTAGTTATTACATAACTTAAGGATGGCTACTTTTAAGATATGAGTAGATAAATCCTGAAATTTAAATCCTGGTAGATCATTTGGTGATTGTTGGATTATACAAAATTTGCTGAGGAATCTTTTCTGTGTGAGCTAGTCCATAATCCATTATACAATATGCCATTCAATTAATATAGTCTATGTACTCTTCGATGAAATTTAAGCATAATGTAGTTAATACATATTAAAATGAATAGTCTTTGAGAATCTCAGTTTCTGATGCTCAAGTTTTAATAGTCTGAAATGTAATTTGGAAACTTAACAAAGTAAAGCATACTAGGCTTTAAAAATATTTGAGAGAATTTTTTTATTCTCTATGTTAAAAACGTGTGTGTTCAGTATATGTTACATAGGACAGTCTCTCAAATTTTACTCTCTTTTGGTTTAATTCACTCTTATCTAATGGGCAAAGTGTTCACATTGTAAAATTCTGTACGAACGTTCTGTCCATTTATAGCTTTTGCATTTCACATCTCCATTTTATGCTGTATCTAGGTTTGTAGCATTTTCACTGTCTGCCTTTTCTAATTGTCTTCTTATACAACAAGAGACAAGCAACAAATACATGAGCTCTGGCAAATAATTTACTAATTTGACTGCTACGCTAGGCTCCCATGTCTCACCTGTTAATGCAATGAGTTGGCTATACTAATACTGTCTACAAAGTGCCTTTTGTCATTTTCAAAAGACAATCTGCATAATGTGTTCTTATTCATGTATTAACAGAATTCTTAGGCTCTGATTTTAAACTTTAGTACTTCTTTACATTTTACTGGTCATAAAAAACTACTAATTTTTTAAACTTTTATTTTCATCTAAATTTCTTATATCAATTTAGTAATTGCTTCCTATATATAAATAAATAACAGAATATTAGTAGTTTTGAAAACACAGAATGTTATTTTATTTATGTTTTAATCGAGGTTTAGTTTGAAATTAAAATGTTTTATTTAAAAATATAGTACTAGAAAATATTGGATTCATATTTTAACATGCTTAAATTAACTTTCTGGTACTCAAATGATCTATATATTATCTATAGTTTAAAATTACCATTTTTTCAAATTATTGACTCAAAAGCACATGATAATTCAACATCTTAGGAAAGAATGAAGAGTTGAGAAGAGATTCTTCATGAAACATTTGTTGAACTGGTGATCTAATAAGATTATTTTTCATAGAATTATTTGGCCATTCGTGGTTTTTTGGGTCTAGAATCTACCTGAGCCTTGAGTTGAAATATGCATATTTCTGCTAATAATCACAATACTAAATATTGATTTGCTTAGAAGTGTTAGTAGGGACAAATCTGTGATACTGTCATTAGTGCGTGGTGATATTTCCTGGGGGGATAAACACACTTTCATTAAAGTGATATTCATGCTTACACAATATATAACCTCTTGCATTACTCCACGTGCACAGAAGTTACATAGAAAAATAGAATGTACCTATTTAGCATACTAAACATACCTGTAAAATATAATATTTTTATTTGGTGATGTTCTGATTAAGTTTTTCATCATTTGAATTTTTGAGCCTCAAACACTTTTATATTTATTTTGCAATTTTTGTCTGGTACCTGCCTGACAAATACTAGTCCATTTATCAGTTCCTTTTAATAGACACAAAGTAGAATTTCTCATTTATTGGGCCATTTGGAAAGAAAGCAATGAAAATTTATATACCTTGGTATATATTAACTGCATACAAGCAGAGATACACATCTTAAGGATCGATTTTATTTTACCTTTGTAGTGATCTTCTTTCATCTTTTCTTCTCTTCCTTAGCCTTTTGTTACCACTTTACAATCAAAACTGGATTGCTTTCTTGCATATTAATGTACTGCAAACAAACCAAGATGTTCATAGATGGCCTGAACAGATTCTCCATCACTCCCTTGAGGAAAATAGGCTGTTTCTCTCATAAAAATGAACTTTTAGTTAGAAAAGAGTTCAAAGAAAGTGATTTTGACCATTTAAGTGATAAACTTTTCCTAATACTTCTATGTGTATGAATTTCAACAACCTATTAAAAAGAAGCAAGCTTATTAGTAGAGTTACACACTCATTTTTAATTCTGAAATTGTGTGGGTAATTATTATGTGCCAGGCCCTCTATTAGACCCTGAAGATACAGAAGTATTTACAAATTAGATGTGATCTGTAGGCACAAGTAACAGCCTAAGCAAAGCAGAGACAAGTCCTGAGTGAACTACAGTGCAGGTGTTTTGGAAAAGGAAATAAGTTTCTGTGGTTTTTACTAGATATCTGGTTGTTGTCTAGGTGGGGCTGAACAGAAAAAAAAAATATTTGTTTACAGTAATACATGTATTGGGTGAAAACAGACTACTTTCAATTTTAGTAAGCTTAGATACATATAAAGGAAAGATGTGAAATTTTCCTAAAGTTTTCAGTATAAAGTACAATATATATACAATATAAACTTCAACTTACGTTGAAGACATACCTGCCTGAGAACAGATTATTACATCAGAGTCATCAGAGTCTTAATTATAAACCTTCTTGAATCACATTTGCAAAAATAATGATTTTCAGGATTTCATATATGTAACACAAAAATGACCACTAAGTCTGGATTTTCAAAGGTAATTCTAATTTTGTATATTTTTTCTTGCTTTCTTAAATATCATACTGAAATATTGGAGGAATCCCACCCCTGGCTTCAAACTCAACACCAAAAACAAATAAATAAATAAGTGGGGAAGTTTGTTCAAAAAAAGTTAATGATGTTTTGCAATAGATTCTTAATTTTGAAATTATTCTCATACATTTTCTTTATTTTACTGGAAATTTATTTTGCAAACTGTATGTTGTGATAATAAAGAATGCAATTTCTCTAAAAATGTGGCAGATCATTCTTTATTCAGTGATGGTTAGAGAGGTTAGACCACAAATATTAGCTACTATATCCATTAATACACTGAAATTGCCAGCTTATGACTTTGAAGCTGGAGAAATTCATAAGAAAGACATAAAGTAATTTTTAAAGAATTGACAAAATAGCGATTTTTGAACATCCATCACGTTTAGGATCTAATTAATCATAAAATTTACAAGAATAGGATTTGTCAAATGATCTGTACTTTTATTGTAAACCAGATTATTATAGATTTGTAAAGTTGTTGACACTTTATAAGTAATTTCATGTTTAAGAGAATAATAATTTACTAGAGGAGATAAACTATTTAGCATAAAATTAAATAACACCCACAGCATTTCATTATATCAAATATGAAATATAAATTCCAAGAAAGAAAACAAGGGAGAAATATTTAAAAGGCATATTAATTACAAGTAATGATAATGGGTATTTTATCTGTATCTTTTCTTAGTATTTTTCCATGTTTATATTATTTGTGCAAGTAAAAATTTTAATTAACAAATAATTTAAAAAGCTAATATTCCCAGTTGATGACAAAAGATATAAATCAGTAAATCATATACCTTGTTGATTGAAGTAATTTATTTAGCAATATGGTTTAAAATTCTTCAGCATATGTGATCTAATAAATTTCCTAGAAATACAACCCAGGGAGATAGAGTTTCATAGATCTTGTTTTTATGAACTTAACAAAACTCAGTTATAAAAGTGAAAATTAAAACAAAAAAATTGCAAATGTCCAACATAAGAACAAAGATTAGAAAACTAATGTTATACCCATTTGAGTGTGTACTATACAGTCAGTAAAACAAAATATTTACTAAAAATGTGTTTGGTGACATACAAATGCTCATAATATAATATTACATGTCATATCATTACATGTATATTTTTTCCAGTACTGAGGATCCAATTCAGAGCATTGCTCATGCTAGGCCAATACTCTACCACTGTGCTATATCCCCAACCTGTATATAAAATTTTATGTAAGGTGTGATCCTGATTAGATTATGCAAAGACAAAAATATTCAAAGTTGACTACTAGAACAAAAAAATAATATACTTTGAAAATAATGAAGCAAAAGGAGACCCAATACTTGAATATTGTGTGTTTATTTTTCCTTGGACTTTGAACTACTTTTAGTAAAATCACATGAAGCTATAGTGTGTATCCTCGACCAGAATAAAAGTCTGACTGTAGACCTCTTTCTGAGAATTGTCTCTATCTTATTCTACCCATACACCATAGAATTTAAAACAGAGATTGCCAGAAGAGAGTGCTTAGTGATTGGAAATAAAATGGATACATGACTAGATGGATGAATAAGTAATGTTAACTATCTCCTTCCTCCTTCTTATTCACCTAGTCAGAGCTAGTTATTCTGTACTGGATGCAATGTAACCTTTCAGTCCAGGAGTTTTTGGAAAAATAAGAAGAGACCAAGATGACATAAATCCTGAGCTCCTGTACCTAACTCTGAGCCTTTTTAGCTATCACACATTAGACAAGTTCCTGAACTTTCCTGAGCTGATTTCTTCCCATGTAAAATGAAAGGGCTAGAATGGAATGGTCCTAAAATTTTGCTGCTTTAATAATGTCATGGAGTGTAGTAGCTCATGCAGACCTTTTCTTCCTCTTAATCTTTAAAGTTTGAGAAATTTCTGTTCTATGTTTTTCTTAGGTTTAGGGAGAAATGTGGTTTAAAAGATTTCCTACTGTGCCACAGCTGGCACAGGTGGAAGAAATTAAGTAAGAGAGCAGTAGCATTACAAAACTTCATCACCTACTCTGCTTAATTATAGAAGTCAGAACTTCAAAGTGAGAATTATGAAGATAAGTTGAAATGCAGATAATATGTTTCAGGATAATGCAAGGTTGATGATGTGTTATTTTGGAATCTTAAGTTTCCAAGTTCTGCATAAGTTATGCATGGTGGTATCATAAATCTAAGAAGGAAAATAGATCCTCCACTTTTCAGGCAAGTGAATTTCAATTGATCCATTCAAAATTCTAAACTCCATGATTAATTACCTAGAGTTTGAACACTGAGAAAATAAATAATTAGAAGCTACCATGATCCTTCTGGTTATAACATATCAGCTTAAGTGACTATAAAATTATTTGCTTTAAACTTATACAAAGCAAATTTAAAGTATTTACTGAGTTCTCTCTCTCTTTCTCTGGGGGGGGCTTATTCAGTGATTGGCAATATTTCTAAGATTTTGTGCTTGAATTTGTATGAATGTATATTGTTTAAATGAATAGCCAGTAGGATAAACTAAACCAAATAATATTGATTTTTATAAGGCAAATAGTTACATTGCCTTATAAAACATAAAAAGGAAGAAGCTGTTCAAGAACAGAATATTGAAGAACCTGGCTTGGCAATATTTCATGTGAAGAATATCAAAGTTTTTTCAGAAATATTTGGCTTCATTAATATAAGTACAGATTTTAGACCAGACCAGATAATAATCCTGTTATATACTATATTGGTCAGACTTCAGGCTGAGTTCTTAGTTCTGGACAGCATGTTTGACAGAACAAATTTTAAGTGAAATAAATCCAGCAAAGTAATTAGATCATTAGAAGTTCTCAAAATCATGTTTACTATTCCATACTTCTATTTAAGTCTGTTATTATTTACCCATTCTTATTTCTGCATACCATACTTATATTTTACTCTTGAGAATTGAGATTACTTCCATGCTTAGTCCTTACAATTAAGTTGAATTTGATTCTAAAATCTGTTTCTTGGAATGGTTGGGGTAATTCTTAAAATAGAGTTATAGTCAGGTATAGAAGTACTGTGCAACCATAATTGTTGTTTTCATGTTTCTGCTTTGTTTGTTTTGGTAGTAGGGATTAAACCCACTGATCTATATTCCCATCCCTTTTCATTTTTTTGAATGCTGAGACAGGCTCTTGCTAAGTTGCTTAGGGTCTCGCTGAGTTGCTGAGGCTGGCTGACTCAGCTTGCTGAGTCACTGGAATTATAGACCTATGCCACCATACCCAGCTCATAATTGGTTATAGCCAGTGTTCATCCTGATGGGTAGTAATGTCCATTCTGATAGGTAATGTCCATTCTGATCATACTCTGTACACATACACACATGTATAAACACACGCACACACACACACACACACACACATCAATCAACATATCCTAGCTACTATTTCACAATTTAATTTCATTATTATTGAAAATGAGGCTGAGGACATTTTCTCTTTTCCACTGGACTCGGTTATGAAGGCATGTGTCTGGAACTATCTTGGAAAAATCATTGATAGGAGAAGGTGACGCAAGTTTTAGAGATTATAAACCAGCCTTGTAATAACATAATCTGTGTCTCTGGATCATATTAAACCTAAATAGATTTTTAAAAATAGTGAGTAAATAGATTTACTACCCTAGTAAATAGAATTTTAAAAATAGTTTCACTTAAGCCAGAAATAAAAAAACATCCTGATAGGTCATGCAGGAAAATACACACGTGAACACAAACATGTGCGCACACACGCGCACACACACAAACTGGAGAATGATTAGTTTGCAATAGCAAAAGGAAAAGAAACTATTTAGACATGTTTGAAATGTGCTTAGACATGTCATTATTTAGCAAATATCAAAGTTCATGCCTGATATAGAAGAGAAGTTCCAGGGAGAGAGATTTTGTAACAATAAAAGGAAGAATGTCTATATATGTAATCTAAGTTACTCAATAACGGAAAGAGCTGCCTTCTGTGGTATTAGGCACTCAAATAGTGTCTGGTTTATAAAGAATCATGTATTAGGTTCAAAGATCTATTGCTGTTTTAGCTGTTACTAAAATCCCTAGAATTTATTTAACTCTTTTGCCAGACTTTGTACCAGGCATTTTATGTACATTACTTATAAAGTAGGTACTATTTATTAAATGAAGAAACCAGAAAGCAACAAGGTTGAATAACTTTCCCAAGGTAAGAAAGCTAGTAAGCAGCAGCATGAAAATCAAACTCAAGGTGTCTGGCTGACTTTTCTTTCCACTAACATTCTAAGAGTGCCTGGACTTTTATGGATCCAAAGCAATTATAAAACCCCGTCTTTCATCAGTATGTTAGCCATGATTTACAGTGTAAAAAATGAACTAATGTAGTCCAAAATTGCATTATCTTTGATTTATGGACAATAAGATTTTATGAAAAGTTCTAAAAATGCACTAAAAGCATTTTAGTATGTAAATTCTATGACTAAAAGGTGCCATGCCTGTGTAAGTATAATTGAGCTATGAAGCTTATATAACCCCATAAATACTAAAGGAAAAACAAAACAAAATTAGTCATTAAAATGCAAAATAAATGTTTTAATTTCTGAGAGAGCCTAATAGAACTCCCAAGCAATATGTATTCAAGGGCTAAATAGCCAGGTGTTCTCTCAAGAGTTGTATTCAACATTAACTATTTGAAAATTAAAATAATAGTGAGGATACACAGAAGAGAAATTTACTGATATAAATGAAGTCCTGATAGATAGTGTACAAAGGAATTTTGGCTGGTAATTGCATGTCTTGTTTATTACCTCTCACTGTATCTCTAAAACTAAAGAAAACATTGTTGCAGGTTCGTTTGGAACGTTTCCCACTAGAAAGAACAATCAGGTAGCCTTATTTCATGTATCTATAGGTTCCTTATGACACTTCCATTTAAAGTCACTGTATTTTATAATACTCAAGAATGCAACTTGCCTGATAAAACTAACTTGAAGTCATTTCATTATAATAATTTCCTTGGTCTTTAAAAATAGGATTAAAAGCAGATTCATTATATGGCCTACTTGATGGAATTGTGTAGTCAAATAGGCCCTGCTTTTAACAGCTAACCCTGCTTTCCACTGATGAAATCTTCATAACTGTACAAATCTTTATTTATTCATCTGGTCATGGGGATCCTAATGCTTACCAACTTAGAATTATTCTTGGCATTAAATAATATCATCCTAAGTTTTTCTGTCTGCTTAGAAAAGGTAACAAATGGAACATAGCCACATTCCCTACTTTTTCCCGGACAAATTCTCCCACTGCCTAACTTCCCTGCAATAATCTCAAAATTAGCAAAAAACAACTACGTGGCCCCTTCTTATCCAGGGCTTCACTTCCTGTTTTTTCTGTTTCCCATGGTCAACCATGCTCCAAATATATTAAGTGGAAAATTCCAGAAATAAACAGTTTATGAGTTTTAAACTGCACACCAATCTGAGTAGTGAAGAAAGCTTGGGCTATGCTACTCCGTCCCCGTGGAGTGTGGATCTTCTCTTTGTGCAGCTCATCCACACTGTATGTACTCCCCAGGCATTTGTCACTCAACAGCCATCTTGGCTATGAGGTCTGCTGTCAGTGTCATGCCGAGCATGTGGTCAGCCTTACAGAGGAGTGCAACACCACTCTGCCCAGCCTGCTTCATTCACCTTGCTTACCTCATGATGCAGGCCTCTCATCATCTCACTCATGACAATAGGGTTGAATATGGTACAATAGTAATTTGAACAGGGACCACATTCATGTAACTTTTATTAGAATTTATTATTATACTTGTTTTCTTGTTAGTTGTTAATATCACTGTTCCTAATTTTTAAATTTTTTAAATAATGTATTATAGATATGTATGTACATATCTATATGTAGATATAGCAGAATAGTATATTTAGGATTCAGTAGTATCTGTGGTTTTAGGCATCTATTGGGAGGTCTTGTGGATACAAGGAAACTACTACATCTCTGTACAATAAGTCAGATTATAAGCCTGTGTTTTAGTGTATAAGCTTTTCTTAATCATTCAGTGCAGTGTATTTCTGGGCAAAGTGTTTATGTAATGTTTTCAGAATTAATAAATTTACAGTGAACAAATCTCCACTTCAGAGTCAACATCTATTTCTCCTTTTTATCACCCACTTTATTTCATAATATTTCCATGCTTGGGCACCATACTTGGAGTCATATGTGTGTGCCACGGATTTTCTTACATATATTGCAAAATAGTTATTTTACACAGAAAGTTTTTGAACCCCGAATATTGGGTCTTCCCTAATTTGGAAAAGTCACCCAAGTGTGTAACTACATAGGAAACATATTATCTTTTAGACATAGAGAGCCTTGGAGCTATTGCTAGAACACAATGAAAAAAGGAAATTAAATCAAGTCTCTTTAGTTCTGGCCCTAAATGTTTGTAAGCAGTTATCAGCTCCCTTGAAATGGAAAACTGGGAAAAAGGCCACAAAGAAATTAAATGATTATTCTCTCAAGATCTCATAGTGATGGAATACAGTGGTCATGAGCATGAACTAAGAAGATTTAGGAAGTTAACATATTGACTAGGCAAGCACATTCACTTTCTCAGCTAGGAAGAGCCTTGCAAGTACTGTATTTGTCTTAGTTTTCATATTCATTGCATCTAAAACTTTGTAAACAAAAATTTTAGGTCATATATGTCAAAACACAAAATAAGTTCAGACATTTCAGCTATTACCCATTGACTTATTATATTTGTTTAAAACACATGAAGTCGCTTAGCGCCCTTACCCCATGAAAACAATTCATGTGACTACTCAGACCAGTAGTAAATGAAAGGTTGACTATCCATCCTCCTCTCTACTTCTGCCCAACAAAATGGGAATACAACATTTAATCCCTAAAAGTCTTAAGTTACCAGAAAAAAACAAAGAAACAGAGTTATATTTTTAAATCATGTATGGGATATAGCTATGCAATAGACTTGGAACAGAAAACACTATTTTTTCCAATGATTTCTAAAAGCAGCAAACCATGAAATACAATTTAATTTTGTTCTAATGATAGTAGAAGATATTATATGTCACCTCCAAACATGTACTGTATATTCCTGTCTCTTCAAACTCTATTTTTTATTAGCTTAAAACTCTGAGCTGTTAAATGTAGCATAAAACTTCTGTGAAATTCCACTGCTTTGCAGCAAGAGAACAAATTCTTTTAATTGGATGATTGCAGAGGGGGAGGGGGAAAAGGAAAGAGCTTTTAAAAGTTTGGGTAGTTTAGATAGGAAAAATTCCGAATACTTCAGCAAAATTGCCAACCCTCTGAGATTCAGTTTTGTCTATTATTACTAATGTAATGCTTTCAGTGTACAGTAAATTAGATTTTGGCATATTATGGGCCAAATACTATCCTTTTATACTCATGTGTAACCCTTAACAGGTTTCAGTGGGAGATGTGCCTGGTTACTTGAAAGCAGTTTCCCGTTATTTTTCTACCCTAAATCCACCCTCACACAGCGAGGACTTTGGGAAGAACTAAATGTCAAAATTATATTGTGATGATTTTTTTTTAATTTAGGTAAGCAAACTTTTCCCATTACAAAGAGTTTTACATTACTTACCATTTCATTATGTCTGTATAATAGATTCAATTGAATTGTGTACATAAAAATATGTAAAAGAGGCTTCACAATTAAAACTTAACACAATATGAGAGAAAAGATGTCTGCTTAGATTTATATTTAATACAGCAACATGCTGCAAATAATAAAATCATGACTTCAATTATGTCTAATGGTCGAGCATGCTAATTTTAATAACAGGAACAATTTATTCTCTATAAAATGTGTAGGTGTCATTGTAATTATGAATTACTTTTAATTCATATTTTTCTTATATGTTTATGACTCCTTGGCCTTTGCTTTTCTTTCTTTTTTTCTTTCTTGTCTACATGTTTCTATTTTAATTTTATTTAGTTTAGTTTAGTTTTGTTTTCATTTTCTGGTTCATTATCTTAAAAAGTATTCACCAGGATGCAAGATTCCAACAAGGGATATTGTGAGTGAGTATACTGAGTCATATCATAGGTGGTTGAATATCTGATAACAAATAACAGTCTTGAGCTACTTCCATCATGCAAGCTAAGCTAAACTCTACATGTGTCAGCTACTTAAAAGGACTCTTGAGTTTCATAAGCCTCTATAAGTATGCACTTACTGCTTGAATAGTCAGAGTTCCATAAATGTTATTTTGCTTTATTCCTTTTTGTAAAACAAGAAAAAAGACTGTGTTATCCTCAGATCTTTAGACCAAAAATGAAAAAGGGAAAAATAGAGTTGAATATTATTATGCAAAGTGTAAGCTATCAAAAAAGAAAGAAAAGTATTTGTTGACTTTTTTTTAAAAATTGTCTGCAGGTAAACAAAACAGAATATGAAAGATCCCAACCTTTATGGAGTAGAGAGCATGATTAACAACAGGACAGAGTGAATAAGTGAATTTTATAGCATATTGGAAGATGATAAATCCTACGGAGAAATTTCAAGGTCCAAAAGTTAGAGTATGGGGAAAAGTCAACTGCCATTGGCACAGAAGCACATTAAGACTTGAGGGGCTGAGGTTGTAGCTTAGTGGTAGAGCGCTTTGCCATGCATGTGTGAGGCACTGGGTTCGATCCTCAGCACCACATAAAAATAAATAAACAAAATAAAGACACTGTGTCCATGTATAGCTAAAATAAATAAATTTAAAAAAAAAAGACTTGAGGAGGCAAAGGGATCCATCAAGAAGATAGCAGGATCCTGTTCTAAACATAAAGTGAAGGACCTAAATTTGGGCATGTTATCTGATGACTTTCATGACCAGCAGTAAAAGGCGAATAGAGAAGAAAAAAAATGAAAAACAGTAGAAGTAGATGTCAGAGAAGGATGGTAATAGGGCTTTATGTCATTATCAACTTTCATTCTTATTCAAATAGGGAAAAGCCTTTAACAGATTAAGCTAAGCAGTGACACAGAATAACTTTTCTTTTAACAGGGTCATTGTGGTTGCTCAGTTTAGGAAGACGCTGGAAGCAGGGCCATTCTTTTTAGCATCTTAAAAGAATAAAAAGAAGGTTGAATTAAGAGCTTGAACTTAAGCAAATACTTTGTGGGTTCTTTGTGTAAAATCCTGCAGTAGGGAAGTTAAACTTCAAGGCTCCAAGATTTTCTTTCAATGGCCTTTTTTCTTACTGGCCCTCTGTACTTTTCTCCTTGACAACCTTGATCTTGGTAAAGGATCTCATTAACAAACATTAAGATAAGGATGTCTCTTTACTGTTTCAATGAGTTAACTGCATTTTTAACCAAGTGTAAGTCATAAGAACAAATTGCAAATAGTTATATTTTAAACTTAAAAAAACAGAAAGAAATATTATGGATGGACAGGAAATTTACTCCTGTCATGAATCAAAGTAAATTTCTGGCTCTTGGAATTTTCATGGAAATAACTTATGAAAAGTTTTATTTCTCTTTCATTGGATAATAGATTCTCTCTCTTTTTTTTTTTTTAAGAGACACTATTTTTGACTGAGGCAGATAGCTAAGTCTATACTAATTTCTTTAAAAATACCATTGAAATGTTATAGGGATACAGTTATATAGCAGGCAGGAATCAAGACATTAGAGATAAAAATCTAAATCACACACCATTTTTCTATCCTCAGAGAACTCAGAGTATGAATCCAGGACAATAGGTGTGTAAAAAACTGCACAGAAAGTTCTGTTGCAAAGGAAAATACCGGTGTCTGGAACAGTCTACTTCAAAATCATTTTCTTTTACTTTTCTCTCTTCCCCATCCTTCACCTCAACTCATTTTCTTTTATTTCTATGAATAGAATCATATCCCCTCAGTCATACAGGCTCAACCTTGAATTGCCATTAACTACTCCCTTTTTCTCACTTTCAAAATTATTATTGATTTCTAGAGTCAGCCCTTAGAGTTGAGTAAAACAGTCAACTGAATTGAATGTTGCATTGTGGTCCATCTTAAATTTTTTCTCTATGCTACTTTGATGACTGTATTCATGAAATTTTAAGTTTTAGTGCATTGCTTCATAATTTTGTACACATGTGTACCTAAAGATGAGAATAATTTCATATCTTTTTGTTCTCACTAAATGTAAATATTATCTTGGTATTTGTTTTGCACTCACAGTTATTATTGGTTTAATGACTTGATGTGGAGCATCCTTATTTTTACTAGTGTACTGTGAGATTGGATATTAGTACCTTTTATTGCTACAAAAGAGCACATATGCATTTAGCAACCAGAGCATAAAGTCCACAGGGTGACTTTAGCAGTAGAGTCATATAGAGTAGACATGTAAGTATGCAGAGAAAGCAATATGGGAAAAATAATAATTAGGCAAGATTTCAAAATGAATGCTTATATAAATTATTTGGGACAAGCTGACCAATAATAAAATTTCAAGGAGCGAATAAATTTGGAAATGAAAATCAATATATGACATGGAATCAGCTCAGAGCAGTAACAATGCATGGAGTGAAAGAAGGAGGGTACTTATGAATAACAGAAAAAGAATTTTAAGTAATGAAGAGGAGAGGGTTCAACTTGTAAAATAGCAATTGAGAAGAGTGGCCCATAAAGCTTTATGGCTTTAGCATGAATTCTGGTGGAAAGAAATATAGGAGACCATATTAATCTAATTTTTATTATATCAAAATGTAACAGCTTTTTAAATTGTTGGCTAAACAATTCACGGTGATGCTTTTCTTCATCAATATAAATACTCTATTTTGATCTTTCTGGAAAATTGAGCTACTCATTTGTTAAGTGCTAGTGACCTTATTCAATGTTAAATAGAATGCCTTATCATTTTCTAACTTCTTTAAGAACTTATACTTATTTTCTCTAAAGATACAAACTTTTGATGGTATGGTCTGTCATAAAGTGGATTATATGAAAGAAGTTATTGGAAGCTAATCCTATTCAAATTCAAAACAACTCATCCCCACTCAAAACAAATATGAATTTTGAATCCCATTGAATAAATAATGTATACATAATTTGAGCTCCCAGTGTCTTTAAACTCAGCTGTGGTCTAAAACCAATAAGAACAACAACAAAAGAAAAACAAAAAACACCCAACATGACTCTGCTTTATGACCTGCAGAAATATTAACTTTCATATTTTAATATATTTTGAGAAAAGAAATAATACACTAATTGTTTTAAAATTATTAAATTCATGGAAGTTCTGTTAACATAAAAATAGGATTTAATTTTTAATAGAATTTTTGTGATGTTGGACTTGACCTGGAAATATTTATCGAGAATAGTGTGCTGTCCAAATGGTATTTACCACTGATATAAGGCACTAAGCGGTTGAAAGGTAGATCCCATGGTTGAAGAAATTAATTTTTAATTTTAATTAAGTTTAATTAAGCCTACAATATTGGGCATTGCAAGTCTAGGGGTCACCTTTTAAATTTGATTTGTCCATCTCATACCTCAAGTATGATTCATGTAGCAGCTGCAAGAGTTTGTTCCTTAGGCAAATAGAAGACCCAAGGGCCAAGCACAGGTACACACCTTTAATCCCAGCAGCTCAGAAGGCTGAAGCAGGGGGATCGCAAGTTCAAAGCCAGCCTCAGCAAAAGCAAGGCAGTAAGTTAACTCAGTGAGACCCTGTCTCAAAATAAAATACAAAATAGGGCTGGCTCAGTGGTCAAGTGCCCCTGAGTTCAATCCCTGGTACCAAAAGCAAAAGAAGATCCAAGGTTTGCAGTAGAGATTTAGGATAAACTGTGAGTCTCTGTTAATGATTAATTATTAATTAATAATAATAATTAATCAGTTAGTTTAGTTATCAACCTAGTCTATAATTAGATCCTAATATTTGTATTTATTTTAGAAACATAAATACTAACAGTTTTCTCATTTGAAAGTGTGTGCTGTAAACAAGAAGAGTGAATGAAAATTTCAACAAGGTACTTCATGAACTCATCTTACAGCAGAGGTGAATAGTGTGTTCAGTATAAATCAGCTACTTTGAGTCAAAGAAAGATTACAGAAAAATAAATATAGTGACTCTTCTGAATGTAGAAGCATTTATTAGTGACAATTTGGTTATTCTTTGGGTTTAGGCAGTAGTAAACAGCCCTGAGGCTTCTCTTGAACTAGGATTAACTAAAGACATGCATTGCTGGTGCTTATGACTGTGCTCCTGGCAGAACCTTACCAGCTTACACATCCCTACTGATTCTCAAGCCTCTTAAAATTCTGCCACTTCTGTGCAGAGCTCAGAACCAGGGGAGAAGCTGGACCTTAGCCACCTTGCTTGGAACATCTTTTGATGCCTCACACTGAAATATAAAGCTTCCTAATTCGGGGTGACTGCTAGAAGTCTCTTGGTCTATGTTGTTTCTATACTATGTGGGAATTTATTCTCCCCATATTCTCCAAAATGTTTTTCTACAAATTTAATTTTTCCCTCACAACAAAATTCTCAGGCATTTTCATATTTCTTCATTATGATTTAGATTAATCTTAATTGTACAACAATTACATAATTTTACATAATATGCTGATGAAAATTTGCTTTGGACTAGCAGCATGGCTTCACCTTGGAGCTTGTTAGAAATGCAGAATATCAGACCCTACATCTGACCTGCTCAGTTAGAATTGGCATTTTACAATTCCCAGGTGCTTCATAGGTACATAAAAGTTTAAGAAGTACAGTTTTATAGCACATTCTCTCTTGTTTGCCCTGAAAGAACAGGAAGATGTTTTATTAATTGGACATGTCTTTATACCACTTCATTAAATGAGCCAAACTTCATGGTCCTCTACCAGTCTATGTTCCATTTTCCATTTCAAATTGTTACATTTCATTTCTATCTTAACACTTTTTAAAAACTCAGACAAGTACAAGAAATAGCCAGACTTTTTTAAATGTAATATAATAATGTGCAGATTCATTTTCCTCCTTTGATCATCTCTTTTTGAAAACATTGCACATGCCACACTTTAGAATCAACTCTTCAGAATAAGAGGATCATTTATTTCTATAAATAAGTAATTTTTTGTCATTTGGGATATTATCAACTAGGCTTCATAATCTTTAATCTTGTTCTAGTTTTAAATTTTATTTTATAAAATCTGGGTATTTTCAGTTTTCTAGGAAGCATTCATTCCTTGATCTTTGAACTAATATAGTTTCTCTGATTTTTATTCCTTTGTAATTTGGCACCTAGGTTCAGGAAAATATAAAAATATGGTTTATGTAGACATTCTTATTTGTTGGTTAATGATCTAAGAAGAAAAAAGAAAGAATTGTGTCATCTTACTTTTCTTTGCCCTATTGTATCTGTGACAGATTGTGAAATAGAAAGTTTGTTCTATAGTGACATTTTGAAGTAAATCAGTTTTGTGCAGATTTACTGTTATTTCATGTGATTTGTTTCTGCAAGTAAAAATCATAATTATAGTGAATAATTAAGAAAAACAAACTCTCTCTTAAATATGTTGTATGGTGTATCTCCTATATTTACTTTAAATATTCTGAAGCAAAAGTAGAAGAAGATTTGATGGGTCATCAAATTTTCTTGTATTTATTCAACAAAATAAAATACTGACTTTCAAAGCAGACATTTATATTCTATTATTCTAATATTCTATGCTGTTGCTTAACAGTCTTCATGGATACAAATCTTGTATTATACAACCTAAATATCTCATATTTTGCTTTAAGTATATTTTCTTTAATACTGTATTTTGTCAGTCCACATGAGTAACTGAACAAAAACCTTTGGAGAAAATTTGGCTGAATAAAGAAATGCCATTTTTCTAGTATATCTTTATCATCTCAACTTATCTACTTCTATAACAATTATCATTAAGCATTGTTGCCCCCATGAATTAATATACTATGTTTCTATAAGATCACTTCTGCCATATAATTATTCATTGAATATTATTTGCTAATCTTTTTTAATTTCCAAAAATATACTCTAATATACCCGAAGTAAGTCTCTTAAAGGCTGAATATAGCAAGAGACACATTTGCATGTAAATTTAATTAATAATGATGTATTAATCATTTGTTTATATCATTATATTTGTTGTTTCTTTAATTGGTATTTCTGAGAATCATTTTGGTTTAGTTTTGGTCAGAAAACAAAAAGCGTTTTCTGAGTAGTTTTTCAATGGTTTTGAAAGTGTATTGTGTTTTGTATTTGGCAATTGACCTTTGGTAAAGGTTGATTGCTTTAGTGCGGCTCAGGAAGGAAGACACTTGTCCTACTTGATAGATTCAAGGAAAATAGAATATTAACATAGTGTATTTAATGTGGAGATGTAGTATACCTAACACTGTTATGTGAAGTACTTGTTTATCAAAGCCCACAGAAAGGCAGTTCTTAGCCCATTCTATGTGACTATGTGGAACTGGTTCTGAACTCTGACACCCAATAGTTGGCCTCCAATGCATCGCTGCCTGAAGTATTTATTGTCACTCATTGGCCACTGATCAGCTGATCAACTAAAGTCTCTTTCCAGCCTGATGTTCTTATTAATTGTCCCCTCTTATAAATGGTCACTCTTTGCAGATAAGTAGTAATTTCTTTTGTAAAATACTATAATTATATAAAGTGAATTATGTCATCAAGCAATTTAACAATCAATTGTCTTATTTATACTCTAAATATCACTGAGTAAGAGCTTTGAGAAATGTTAACTGCTAGAGTACAGAAGTAAAAATTAAATAGCTCTTATCTTGTGAGAGCACAAAAGACATATAGAAGCAAAGTACAGCCTAATTAGAAAAATATTCATAGTAAAACTAAGACCATTACAAAATGAAGACAATGAAAAAATAGCATAACTGATAGCACACCTTTGCTAGCATTAGAATAAATTTTGTAATATCTGATTCTAAACTGTGTGATACAGATTAATTCTTCAAAAGATTATTGAAATGTACATGAAAATTTGAGATCAATAAATCTCTGCCCAAAATATTTAAAATTTATAAACAGACATGCTTTTCTTTTAATGTTTTAACAGAGTTCTTGAACTCAATTCCACAGTAGCTACCTGAATTTCATCTTCATCAATCTGGTACTTTGGAAACTGTCCATCTTCCAAATAATGATACAAGATTATAAATTCATAGGCATTATTTTCTTGAATATGACTTTTCTTATTTTGGTATATTTGGAATCTTTAATTATATACTCATATTTTCAAAATACAGTTTGATAAGAAGGATCCTACTTATCTTATCCTTAGAGGAATTATTTTTAATGTAAAGTAAGGATTATTCTAATCTGGTAATATATACAAAAATTTAGAAAAATGTTTGCTGCCAGAATTAAATCTAAATTATCATAGAACCAAAGAACATTTGTGTAATGAGGTTACACTTTTTTCTCTTCTTTAGAGATACTTCAGAAAACTCAATTTTGTCTCATTATTTCAGTGTGAAAGAGACTTGATTTTCAATAGTGAACTCTTCATATATATCTATAGCAAAGAAATACCTTTTCAAGTATTTTTAGATTATAGCTGTTCTATTATAAGCACCTTCTCTCAAATGTGAAATCAATTAATTTTTTAAATGGAAGAAAAATCTATTGTAGTATATATATTTTCTAAAATATTTCTTTCATCATAGAAAAACTCTTGATTATTATGACTTTAATTTTAAGCCCCTCTGGTTCTAGTTTGCCTAACATTGTAGTGGTTACATCCTGAGAAGATTCTTAGTCCCAGGGACACCTGAATAGTTGATCCCTGATCCCTGTAATGTGCTTTTACATTGTCTTAGTATTTTAATATTCAAAACAGGAAAATGTGACTTTTTTTTCTTTGCAATGGTAGTGATGGAACCCAGGGCCCTCACACAAGTTAAGCAAGCCCTACCTCTGGGCTACACAACCCAACCTGAAAATCTGTCTAATATAGGAATCCAGAGCATTAATATTAAACTTTAATATCAATTACTAATACCTCCATTCTTTAAACAATCATTAATTGATCATCTCTTTTTGAAAACATTGTTGGCTACAATGAAAAATTTTACTGTGTCCTTGAAATCGATTTTTACTTAAAAATTCAGGCTTATAATAGATTATAAATACGGAGGTACAGAGGTTTATGATTGTCAAAATAAAGGAGATAGCACAGTGTTTGAAAAAAAGAAGGCTGAGGGCTGAGGATATAGCTCAGTTGGTAGAGTGCTTTCCTCACATGCACAAAGCCCTGGTTCAATGCCCAGCACGAGGGGGAAAAAAAAGCCTGAGACACTCACTCTGTCTAGAAGAATCAAAAGTGTCCTTATAGAGAAGATGTGAGGTTTGAGGAGGAGAAAGAGTTTAGTATCTAAGAGGAAAGAAAAGAGGGATTTCTGGACTGGGAGATGTGAAAGCCAACTCACGGTGTGTTAAGAAATGCAGGGCCATTCTAACACAGGGT
Source organism: Geosciurus inauris (assembly GCA_004024805.1). Taxonomy (NCBI): domain Eukaryota; kingdom Metazoa; phylum Chordata; class Mammalia; order Rodentia; family Sciuridae; genus Geosciurus; species Geosciurus inauris. Next base: position 16,497 of record PVHX01009927.1, on the reverse strand, counting down.
CGATAATGTAGAGATGCTCATTGGGATTTTTCAGGAAGAGCATTGATAGTCAGGACTCAGCAGATAGGATTCATCCTGTGGTCAGTGGTTTTAGCACAAAGCTACCCCTGTTCAGGCCTCATCAAAATCACATGTGACAACTTTAAAATTGCAGATTCCTACATGTTTTCCATCCCCACCTCACAGAGAACCTGCTATATAGGTTGAGGTACCAGTAACTTGTATTCATTCATTTATTTGTAATGATCTTCATATGATTGTGAACTTGGAGAGATTGAGAACCATCAAGTTTGCCTGCAGAGATTCAATTGGGGTTATTAAACATTTGATTTATGATTTCTTTGAGTTAAAATATAATAATTCTGAAAGGTTTGTGGATAATAAATAGGCAACCAAATATTTTATGAAGACTGTAGCTGAGAGAAAAGGAACTAAGGTTTTGATATTAAAGAGAAATTTCAAAAGTTGAGGACAGTCTGCTTTGTCAAATTCTTAGAATATATCTTTTGTGAATAATTGTTTAGCCAATTTATTTTATACTAGTTTCTGATAGAATAATTGTAGTTGAAATAAAGTACAAATATTGTATTTTGAATATTAGTCTCTGATATTACAAATAATAAATTTATTCCTTCTCTTTTTCTCTAGGTGTCAGTTTATTTTTCTTTTGTTATTACATATATTTATCCACTTAGCAAAGTAGTGCTAAGTAGGTGCAGTGCAGCTAAGTAGGTGCACTGCACCACAGTGCTAAGTAAGTACAGTGTTGATTTATAAGAAAAACTTTGTATTTTTTAAAGGACCATACACTTCATAAAATAATTTTTATTAAATTGCTCTTCTCAGTAGAAGGACCTCCCAGAACTTAACTGTGATAATAAGAATGCTTTCCATCTTGATCTGGGTCATCGCTACGAATTATATATGTTTATATGCAAAAAAAATTAATTAATTAATTAATTAATTAATTAAATTGCTCTTCTCAATTTCATCGCCAAGAATTTAAAAAGGCATTTATAAATTGTGACCATCTTTTGGGGGGGGGAAATCTAAACTGCATAAATAAAAAATACCTACAGAGTACAAAACATATAGTAGGTATTTATTTCTGCAGATAGCTAGACATTACAATGAATGTGAATGGTTGCTGAAGTTTTACTTGTTTTATTTTGTTTTGAGTTTTTGGGTTTTTTTTTTTTTTTTTTTTTTGTATCAGGAATTGAGCCTAGGGTCATTTAAAGACTGAGCCACATTCCCAGCCATTTTTATTAGTTTTTACTTTGAGACAGGGTCTCACTGAATTGCTTAGGACTTTGCTAAATTGCTGAGGCTGGCTTTGAAATTGTGGTCCTTCTGCCTCAGCCTCCCAAGCTGCTGGGTTTACAGTCATGTGCCATAGATGCCCAGCTGAAGTACTATTCTTACCATATGTATTTTCTATTGTTAGGTAACCACTTCAAAGCAAATAGAATACTTAGGCAGCATCAAATGCCTATTTTTATAGAAATTTTAACATACATAAAAGCATAAATTTGTAATTTACATAAAAGCATTTATATGTAAAAATTTGTACATATTAATGGAGTACATAGGATATTTTGGCATATGTATATGGCATGTATTCAAGTTAAACACACCTTTCTCCTTAAATATCACTTATTTAGGGAAAAAATTCTGATTCATTTTGTCTTGTTTTTTTTTTTTGAAATATATAATACATAGTCACTACGTATAGTCTACTTTGCAGTAGCACACTAGAACTTCTTACTCTTATCAAACCACAACTTAGTACCCATGGATTAATCTTCCTCTCCTTTCCCTCTGTAATACTCTCCCCAGGCTTTGGTAACCATCATTCCACTCTCAACTCCTATGAGATCAACTTTTTTTTAGATTCCACATATGAGTGAGATCATGTGGCACTTGTCTTTCTGTAGCTGGTTTACTTCACTTAACACAATTGTCTTTACTTCCATCTATGATGTTGCAAATGACAGGGTTTCATTTTTATGACTGAACCTTTTTCCGTTGTATGTGCTCCACATTTTTTTAATCCATTAATCAGTTGATGAACATTTCATTTGTTTCTTATTCTTGGTTACACTGACTACCACTGCAGTAAATATAGGATGTGCATATGTCTCTTTAACATATTGATTTCTTTTTATTTTTGAGTATATACTCAGAAGTAGAATTGCTGTATCATGTAATACTTCTATTTTTAATTTTTTGAGGACTTCCATACTGTTTTCTATAATGACTGCACTAATTTTTTTCCCAACCAATAGCAGGCAAAAGTTTCCTTTCCTCTATATCATCTCCAGCATTTACCATCTTCTGCCATTATGATAATAGTCATTTATACTGGACTATGATGATACATCACTGTGATTTGGATTTGCATTTCTCTCATGATTAGTGATGTTCAACCTTTTCCAAATGCCTGTTGGTCATTTATATATCTTTCTTTGAAAAATATCTATTTGGGTCTCTTGCCCATTTTTTAAGTAAGGTATTTGTTTATTAGTAAGTGTTTTAGAGTTCTTTATGTTCTGTATATTTGTGCCTTTTAATGTTTAGTTTGCAAACATTTTCTCATACTTTAAGATATATCTTCACTCTGATTGTTTCTTTTGCTATCTAAAAGCTTGTCAGTTTTCTTTAATCCCATTTGTCTATATTCCCATTTGTTTCCAGTACTTTGGGGATCTTGTCCAAAAACCCTTACCCATTCCAACATCCTGAAGCATTTATCCTGCTATCTTCTGACAGTTTCATTGTATTGGGACTTACATCTAGGTCTAACCCATATAGAGTAGATTGTGGTAAATGGTGAACATAGGGGTCTAGTTTCATTCTTCTGCAGGTAGATACCTAATTTTCCCAGAATCATTTATTTAAAAAGATTATCCTTTCTCTTTGCACTTTTTTTGCACTTTTCTCAAGAATCAGACTGCTGCAGAATTGAGTTTACTTCTAGGCTTGCTGTTCTGTTCCATTGGTCTAAGTGTCTATTTTTGGGCCAATACCCTACTATTTTGATTATTGCAGCTTTGTAGTTTGAAGTTAGGTAGTGTAATGCCTCTTGCTTCATTTTGTTTGCTCAAGATTGTTTTGGCTATTTGGGTTTTTTGTGGTTTCATACAAATTTTAGCATTGCTTATTCTAGTTCTGTGAAGGATATCATTGGTATTTTCATATTATAATAATCTATTCTTTTTCTATTAGGATACCTGGCATTTCTTTCATGCCTGACTACTCTCTTTAGACCTTCAGTCTTATCTTGAATGTAAGTGATGAAAGTGGGCATCCTTGTCTGATTCCACATCTTAGAAAGCCTTCAGTTTTTCTCCATTCAGTATAATGTTAGCTGCTGGATAATTATATATGGTCTTTATCATATTGAGGTTTATTCCTTGTGTACCTAATATGTTCAGTCTTTATCATAAAGTCATACTGAATTTTATCAAATGCCTCTTCTGCAGCTATGGGATGATCATACAGTTTTGACTTTCATTTTATTGATGTGGTGTATCATGTCTTTCTATTTGCATATGTTAAGCCCTCCTTGCATCCTGGTTTGATTTATATCTGATCATAGTAAATAATCATGTACTATGGGGTTCAGTTTGCTATGCTCATCAAAATTATTGGCCTGAAGTTTTTCTATGTTTGTTGTTGTTGTGTCTCTAGCTGGTCTTGGCTTCAGAATAATGCTGGTTTTATGCAATGTGTTAAGAAAAAATATGTATTTTTATTTCATTTTTGGATCTAAGAGGAATACCAGTTTTTCTTTAAATGTTTGGTAGATGTCAGTGGTGAAGTTGTTTGGTCTTGGCATTTCTTTTTATAGGAGACTTTATTACTCATTCAATCTTATTACTTGTTATTTGTCTGTTCAAGTTTTCTATCTTTTTGATGCAGTCTTGGTGAGGCATATATTTATGGGAATTTATTCATTTATTCTATATTATCCATTTTTATTTTATTACTGTTCATAATGAGCTCTAAAAATCCTTTACAGTTCTTTGGCATCTAGTTGTAATGACTCCCTTTGCATCTTTGATTTTATTTATTTGAGTTTTCTCTTTTTCTCTGGCTGAAGGTTTATTAATTTTGCTTATGTTTTACAAGGATCAGCTCTCTCTTTCATTGATATTTTTATTGGTTCTGTACCTTTCACTTATTTCTGCTCTGACTTTGATTATTGGTTTCCTAACTTTGAGGATGATTTTTTCTTGTTTTTCTACTTCCTTGAAATATAGTAATAGTTTGTTATTTTAGCCCTTTCTCATTTTTTATGTAAGTGTTGATTACTATAAATTTTTCTCTTAGTACAGCTATTTCTGTATCCCATAGCTTTTGGTGTGTTGTGTCTCCTTTTCCATTTGATTCAAGAAATTTTAGAATTGTCACATTGATGTTTTCTTCTATCCATTGATGATTCAAAAATGTTTAATATCAGTGTATATTTATAGTTTTCAATGTAATTGTTTTGGTATTAATCTCTAATTTTATTACATTAATGTCAGAAAAGATACTTGATAAGATTTTAATTTTTAAATGTAATTAATCTTGTTTTGGGGCTTTCCATTCATTATTCTAGAGAATGTTCCATGTGTTGATGAGAAGAATTCATATTCTGCAGCTATTGGATGGAATGGTGGGTAGTTGTTTCTTAGGTCCATTGGGTCAGGAGTAAAATCTGTTCTATTTGTTTCCTGATTTTCTGTCTGGATGATCTGTCCAGTGCTGAAAGTGTGGTATTACAGTTCCCTACTATTATTATATGGGATCTATCTGTACCTTTTGGTCTACTATGTTGGTGTTATAATATTTGGATGCTTTGCTATTTGGGAGATATATATATATGTACGTGTGTACATATATATATATATATATAGTTTGTTTTATATATTTGGATGCTTTGGTATTTGGGATATATATATAAATATAAAGTGTATGTATACATATATAATATATATAATTATTATTTCCTCTTACTGAATCGATCCCATTTAATCATCCTTATATAATGACTTTTCCAAAGATGTCAAATTTTATAAACATATTTAGATAATATATTACATTGGTGAAATGGTAAAAATAACTTTTTTTCACAAGTTGTGAAAAACATGATTTGTCTCCTTTCATGTTGGTTATGCTTTTTACCATATTACTGCTAAAGGTAAAACATGTTCTTGAGGAAGTTTCTTTTAGTTGGCATGATATTCTATTTTTGTATCCTTAGCTTTTATATAGTAAAATTAGAAATCATTTTACATTTCTCCAAGGATGTATAAGTTTTAGAATTATAAAAGAAAAGTGTATAATGCACATGTTGCTTCTTTATTCAAGAAATCAAATGAATATGCCCTCAAGTTTAAAAATTTTTTAAATGTATAAAAATTAAGCAAGACAGACACTGAGATGTGAAATTTGAGACATCATTTTGGAACCTCAGTGCAACATACCATGTATAAAATCCGTGTCCCATATGTCCTCATGATGTACATTTTACTTACATAGGTAGTGGTTTGATCTGTACAGAATGGATGTGTTTTATTTTAAATGTAACTCATTCTCAAATAAAAAGTGTTATTAATTCATCAGTTACAAGTAAGAAAATAATTTTATGTCAATAAAGTAAATATGTAACTATTAAATATGGAATATATTAAAAGTATTACTGAATCAAAAATTTATGAATATTTTGAGTGATGTCTGAACTTGACAGTATTGCTTCTTCAGTTCTAGGGTTCTTGAATTTTAGAGATATTACAAATTCCTACGTAATTATGTATTTAGAATTTTGATTCCTTAAACTTTGAAACTTTTATAAAAGGAGTGGATCCTTCCTCCAAAAAACTGCACAATTTACCTTCAAACAAAAATGTACACACAATTTGTTGGGAATCATAATCTGATCACATGTTCCCTGTGACTCCCATTTAGAATCCAGAATAAAAAGCTTCTATGGAAAGAGGGAAGATGTATTTTATTCCCTAATATACAAATACAATATTTATCCAAACTTTGATTTATAGAAAAAATTACATTTGTGGCTTGAGACTTCATATTGATAGTAAATAATCAATATCAAAAAATATATAAATATACATACCCAGAGTTTAAAATGCATATATGTCTTCATTTGTTTCAAAGTAAAATAATATTTATCCTGAGAATATATGAAATTTCTTTTGGTTCTTCATAAGAAAAGTTCTATACAAAATTAAGTTTGAAACATATCACAAACATTTATTACTCTTCCCCTAATTTTTGGTTCTAGGAGCAAAATTATCTGGAAAATAATGTGGGAAATTGACTTTTCTGGTGCCCGGGGAAATAACAAGATAAAGGAATTAGAAGCACTCTGATTACTAATTATTTTTATTACTAATTTTTGAGGAGGTTGATTTTGAACAACCACACATTTCAGATCCTAAGATATTCACCCTCATGTCACACATGCCTAAAAGACTACAGTAAAGGTAACTTTCATCTGTACTCCCTCTTTTTATATTTCACTTTCATGCTTCTAGGACTAGTTTCCACCGTGAATTTGTCCTGGATTAACCCCGTTCTCTTAAGTGTTCTTTTTCTCCAGAATTAGGTTGTGTTGATATGGCATGTAACACCTAGCAAAATTGCAACATTTAAAAAGAAGGATCTTGCTTTCATTACATTATTTGACACAGTTTTGGACACATAGGGGATATTTATTCAAAAATGAATAACTTGCTGATTGAGAGAATTCTCTGAATAGAAAACAGTGAAAAGAATTGTTTCATTAAAAAGTCACCCAATATCCCGCAGACAATAAGTGAATTAACTCAAACTTTAATTAAGGAAATTTCTCCCCCACCAAAACAATTATCTTTATTTATCCAAACTTTCAATAGAATTGGGTAGTGTATTGTGGATATGACTACAAATTATTTTTTAAATTATCCTTAGCAAGTCTACTTTTTATAATCTACAGATATGGATTAAAATAATTTACTAAAAACACAGCAAGTAGGTATTCACAGATTTATCTCTGACTTCTGTTAGGATCTAAATATGTTTTGAGTTTTCTTTCTATTTTGCACTAACTGATTATAAATATTTATTAATATTCACTTTCAAAGTTAAAACAATAAATCACATTTCCCTATGTTAAAAAGGCAGGATTTGGGGTAGATTATGCATGGAAGTTCTTACTAAATAGTCTTTTGGTAAAATACTTAGTAATTCTTTCCATAACTGTTTGGATACTTGTAAAAGTATCCATTTTCTCTTTTATACTATGTCTTTAACATTTAAAAATACACATATCTTTGTATTTTTCAAATGTCACTATACTTACTTGGAAATATAATTCATCGTTTTAGTCTCAGTTCATTATTTTGAAGAATGAAAAGTATAATTCTGCATTTCTAGATGACATGATGATTTTTAGACCCTTCTAATGCAAAAGTTGACTGTTTTGTACTGATGGTTTATTAATATTCAAATATATTTTTATTTAAAAAGGCAAGAGTATCTTTAGAAACTTTCTGTGTACTAACCAACAGTCTAACAACAACTAAAGTATACATTAACAGAATAGAAATATAAATTGTAGCATCTTCATATAGTAGAATATCATGAATCAGTGAAAATGAATCATAACTGTTTACAATGTAGATGAATTTTACTAACATAACAGTGAGGAAAGAAATCAAACACAGAAAAATGATTTTTATTATTTAATTTGAAAAAATTAAAACTAGCAAAACTAAAACTAATCTATGGTTTTTGTTATTAGGACTGTGGTTACCTAGGGGAACATAGTAACTAGAGGGAAACACAAAGAAACCTGTGGCATGCTGGTAATTTTTTTTTTAACCTGGGACATTGGGTATGCAGGTATATTTAATTTGTGGAAATATAGTTAAGCTTTAACAACATGAATTTTATATTTTATGACTGAAAATCACAGCAGAAAATTTATAGGCGGGTGGTCCCTTTAAAATTATCTAGAGTTTTAAACTATTGCTTGCACTGGAATTAAAACAAAAAATTTTTTGTAGCTGTAGATGAACAGCATGCCCTTATTTGTTTCATTTTTATGTGGTGCTAGGCAAGTGCTCTGCCACTGAACTACAGCCCCAGCCCCTCATTGGAATTTTTTAAAGTTGCAAAACATCTGAGGCTGACATCAAATTTATATAAATATGAAAATTCAAGTAATTATTACTAATATCATATTTTGTTAGAAATCAGTGTAAAGATAATCATTTCATTTTATGTACATTCTTTAGAATACTGATTTCTGTTCTGCCACCTTTAGCTTTTTGTTTTGGTTACCTGCTATAAATGCCAATAAAAAATGACAAAAAAACATAGTAGGAAAAAGACTAAGACATAACTGGGGAGTAAATACATTATACATACTCCTTTGTCAGCATAAAAATTGTGGATAATCTGTAATTATGGAGATCCACTTGGCTATTTACCAATGAAGCAGTTACTGAGCAATTCTGCAGTAGCATTAAGGAGATTGCAACACTAAAATGAAGTGATCCAACCACTAGAACAATAACCTGCTGAATTTAATGTGAGTGTAGGAAAAAATAGTCACAATTTCTGAAATCCAAAGTGTGCTTATTGAAGGTAAAGAACCTGCTTTCAATAGGTTTTAAAAAATTCATCTTCCAAAACACTAATGCATGGTCAAGCCTTAGAGCACTGAATCTGGAAGATAGATATGTCCACACCATGTTCCTGCATGAACTCATACTTTGTTCTCTACATTCATTGCAATACAGCCTGGAGAAAGAAAACCCAGCATTACAAAGTATACCATCTGTCCAAACCATGCATCTCTGAAATTCAGAATTATTTCACTCTCTGCACCCACCTTCCTTGCTAACCTTCTTTTGATACTGGGCATCATTATTATAACACAAATTTGTGTCTATTAACATGGCTCTGAAATAAGTTTCTTTGTTGCAACTTCATCATATTAGTGTGAAAGCTTCTAATTAAATATCACCTTCCAAACTGTGCTGCTGTTTCTGAGCTGCTATACTTATTTTCTTTCTCCTATACCTGAGATCTATCATTTAGAACAACCTTTCCCTACCACGTAAGGAACCCTCTTTATCAGGCTGTTGTCATGCCAATCTTAACATGTGAATTCAGTTTACCAAGGGCACAGAATAGATTACTCTAAAGTGTCTGTCTGCAATTTCAGTTAACGTTTTCTACATCTTGCAATAGCATGATCAGTAGAATCCATTTTCACATAAGGAATGATCTAAAATTAAAGAGGGACTTGGGAAAATTTGATATATTGTTCAATCCATGCACGTAATTTATACTCACCCCTTCACCTCCACTCCACTATGGATATTTACAAAATAAGCTGCTGTATCAGGAGACTAAGGCAGGAAGATCGCAAATTTGAGGCCAGCCTGGGCAACTTAAGAGAGTCCCTGTGTCAAAATAGAAAAATAAGAAGGGCTGAGGACTTAGCTCAGTGGTGAGAGCACTGCTGGGTTCAATCACCCATTACACACACACACAACACAGGAAGCTGTAATGCTAAGATTTCTGTGTCAAGGTTAAAGAGTAAAGCGATCCACTTCAAATTTAGAGATGTCATTCATTTCAAGAAACTTTATAAGAGATCTCTAGAGGCATGCACCAACATAGTAGCTCAGGACATGGAAAAATAAATTGAAAAAGAAAAGCCCTGAAGTGATGAAGACTAACTCTATTTTCAAAGAATCTGCCTTTTTTAAAAAAACACATTTCTTTTATCCATAAACAAATAGAAAGCAAAATCAGAATATATAAAACACACGATCTTCTTTATAATATGTGCATGAAGGTTGTGCCAGCCAAACTAGGACAAATGACTTTTAAAATAACATTTTTATGGTTAAAATTTTTGAAAATAAGTGTATTTTTGTGGCTGGAATCTAGATATGGAATCCTCTAGATAGTTTAAGAAATCAATACATATTATCTTGAAACTCCTATCTGTGTATCCTCTTGAAATGTACTCAAAATTACATTTGATAGTAACATATTAGGAACTGGTCTTCCATTTTAGTTTGGAAAGTTTTTCCTTTATGTCTTGACTAATTTTTTTTCTACATCATTCTATGGACACTATCAAATCTTCTTTGTTAGAATTGTGACATTTTAAAATTTTCATTAACTTCACTAACACAAGATCAAAAGGACAAGAGTGAGTTGTGAGTTTTAGACATAAGCTATCAAAAAGTAGACATTTTCTTTACTGAAGAATTAAAGTTGTAACAGCTATCATCTAAGAGTATGTGTTTGATTTTGAACAAGGAAAATAATGAAATTAAGTTTTAATATTTCAGATTGTTATGGTGATATTAAAAGACTATATTTTATTAAGTGACATTTCTAAAATACTTCTCAATGATGGAGATTAATTGCTCCCCTTGGATATTTTGGTGCAAGCAAATTAGGAATGATTGATGTTCCCTGCTAAAGAAAATAACTACAAGGAAAATGGAGTGATTTCTTTTCTTGTTGTTAATGAATATTTTGAAGATGGTTAATTTGTGGTTACAAATGTAGGTATGCTGCAGTTAGCTGAGATGTTAAGTCACACATTTTATGCCATGAAAGATAGTTTTGTGCAAGTGACAGTATGCCGCGTGAGTCGGTATGCAGAATGAAGTGTGACCCATAACTTACAACAGGAAGTGGTAATAATTCATTGTTGCAGTTCATCTATTACTGTAAGAATGTCATGTATTCTTTGACTTCTAAACAAGGCCTTTAACTTGCTTTGTAACATATCACATTACTAAGGACATTCTTTTAAGGTAAGTGATAAAAAATGGTCTATTTAATCCAGTAATATGTAGATGATTACCTATTTACAAGATTTTTCCATGTGAAAGTTACTCACACAGTGAATTTTAGTAATTTGGTATTATGGAGATATCCCAATACCCTCCTCTTAACACCCCATCATACCTAATACCTATTTTATACAGTATTTGAGATAATTAAGTGATACAATGTCTTCATGGCATCTTGCTCATTTTATGAACTTGGAGATAGGTCAACACAGTCTTACTTGATTATAATTCATGCAGATACATCTCTATGCCTTGCTTTAAAGCAGTAACTTTCTATGGTTCAAGAGTATGTTATTTTATAAAGGCAATTAAATAGAATACCACAATCTTAGTTATTGGAGTAATCTGTCAAGAACTCTGAAATCCGAGATCTTATCCATGTGCTAGCCTATGAGTTAACCTGCCAGTTTCATGGATGCTAGAAGAAGATCTGAGTCTCTTCTAGCAGTAGTGAAGAATTTCATTATTCACAGGAATCATAGCCAGAGTATAAGCATTTTCTTGGATTTGTTTACAAATTTCAATTCCCACAGGGTGGCACAAAGAGGGCCAGATGATACCTCTACACAACTGGGTTGTACTAAGAGGAGAAGAACCCTGATTCTAGGGGTAAAATCTTTCATTATGTAAGCAGCCCTGGTTTTTGCTTTAGAGAGAGGCTCTCTCTTTATTCTATTGGAAAATAATCCTGCCTTTTTCTCCAGAAGGAGATGCTATCTCGATCTTCTAGTGCTGTTTTCTATGAAGTATTTTTTAAAAGACAGTCCAGATCAAAGGGGATATCATGTTTTACTTGTGGGACATAGAGAAACATAAGAAAACCACAGAACACTGTATGCCTACAGAATCCAAGAAGATTATTACCCCCATCAATTCCTACCAGGTACTTCAGCAACAAGGTAATAAAAGAGGAAATTTGTCCAAACAGTGTTAAACTGGAAGAATCAGGTATGTGCATCCATTAATATCATTGTCATAAAATTTTTAGTTAGAAAGTTTGAAATAAATTTGTGATATTTGGAGGTGAATAAATTCAGAGTATTTGGTCATCTTATAAATAATCTCATAGGTATACTAGATATAATAATTAAATTTCCCATGCATATTTAGGTTCTCACATCTGAAAAATTAGGCATAGTAACAAAAGAATGGCTACAATGTATGTGGAAAATATAATGGGACAACATAGTTCTACAGTTTAATATATCTCTAAATATTTTTGTTTTTATTGAATTTATGTAAATTCTTTTATCTAACATTTACATAAGATAGATTCTTGTGAATTAATTAAAGAAATGGTATTTGTGGGAAAAATTACAAAGGAATATTTAGTTTTAGTAGGTAATTAACAACTGAGCTAAAGGTCTGATCATTTCTCCAATTTCACCTTAAAATGAAAATACCAAACAAAACAATATAGCAGGTAAGAGATGTTTCCCATTTCAAGCTAGTAAAGTTTCTAATGATTTTGTGATTTAGAGAATTCTCAAAAGATCTGAATAGTCATTCAAAATGCAACTTATTCAAGGCAGTTAATTTTTAGAGCTACCTTTGGCAACACGTAGTAATGTTCAATTTCCCTATCTTGTAATATCACTGAACAAAATGAAATATACTCTCTGGCCCCAAAACCCAAATCAAGCCTCAGTAAAATTGTTTTCTCTAGGTAGGCATTGTATTGGAACTATTTGTTCGGCTTAGAGTTAATTTTGAATATTAAATTAATATGATTAATATATCTTCCCTTTTTTTAACCTATTAGAGGCACTTCAAAAAGGCTATTCTGTATAAAGTCATAATCGTGTGTGTGTGTGTGTGTGTGTGTGTGTGTGTGTGTCTTTGAGGCTATTGTTCCTTTTAATTGGTGCCTATTAATTACACACAATTACAGGTCCCATTGTGGTATATTTGTACAGCATATAACAGTTTGATCAATCTCACTCCCCAATTTCTCCCTCACCTTCTCCCTCCTCACCCCTTCTCCCTCCCCTGATGGCCTCCCTTCTACTTTCATGATGACCTCCCCCACCCGGTAGCTTCCACATACAAGAAAAGCATGCAATATTTATCCTTCTAAATCTGTAAGCAATGTCTTTAAAGAAACTATAGGAACCCCAGTCTTGTGCATGTACATAATGCTGGGATTCACTGTGATATATCTATATGAATAAGATATATTCCATGCATGTATGATATCAAAATGGACTCCAACGTTATGTATAACTAAAAAGAGCCAACAAAAAAGAATACTTCCAAAGACAAAGGCAAGAAGACAAAGAAACTACACAAAAATAAAAATGATGCAAATTGAATTTAAAAATATAGGGGTATGAGCTTTAAAGAAAGCCTTTTCTAAAATGAAATCTCCATTAATATTATTGTTGAATGACATAAAGTATCTCTTCATAGCTCCTTGCTAAAAAGCCTTTGATTTGAATTAAGATTGAAAAGTATACTTTGATACTTATTTCCTTAATTCCTTTCTTCATAGATTCATGATTTTCTTCCTTTTTTTGCATAACATAGGTTTCAATTTTCTAAACTGCAGTCTTCCTCAATAAAGCACTCAAAAATAAAACCACTAATAAATAAAATAAGACCACTACTATGAAAAAATAAAATCACTAGTTCATACGGAGAACAAAAAGTAATTTTCTGTTTGTTAGGTCATAACATTTTATCTTTATTATTTGTATATGCAGCCTGGCTACATGATGTTTTTGCAACATCAATTTGACAAAATAAGGGATTGATTTTGAAAACTGACCATGTGATTATAAGATAGCTTATAGACTAAGTAAGCATGTAAAAGTCATACTAACATTTATTTAGTATTGTATTCTTGAAGATTTTTGAGGTCATTGATAGTGCAAATCCAATGCACAATTTAAAATTGAAAGGGTTTCTTATTTAATAAAGATCTGAACTTAGAATTCAAAACCTTGGATTTAAGTCCTGGCCATTCCAGTTCCTGGGTGAAATTTTGTGTCTTAATCTTACTTGTCTATCCATAAAATGAGATTAATAATATCTAATTTATAAGTCTTGTTCATTAGACAGAGTTAATGTGTAAAAATGCCTGGTCATTTAATAAAAATTTGTTAAATATGAGTTACTCTTTACTATTTATTTCACTTGGGTTTATCAGAATCATAGTATCTTGAGAAATAGCTTTTGTGTTCTGGTATAACACAATAATTCGATTGGTGACAATATGGAGATTCCTTCTTTCTTCCGTCTATCTCACCATACTCTCCACTGAAAAGAAGAAAATATATATTAAAAGTCTGTCATGAGAGATAATTTCTAATGCATTATAGCTTTAATTATGTAACTTTTACATAAATACAATAAAATGGATATGACAAAAATATATATGACAGAATCACTTAGACAGAAAGGGCAAAGGTAAGATTCACACCCAGATCTGACTGCAAATGACAATTATTTTTTACCACATTATTCTGTTTCTTAAAACTTAGAGATTTTTCCAGCATGAAATATCCCTTGGCAATATCTTTGAGATTAGGCATTTGCTTCCTGCCCCAACACTTCAATTTTGAAAGGATTATTATTAAATGTAAAATATTTGATAAAAGTATAAGTATTCAATAGTTCAATTTAAGTTTATTTACATTTTGGCTTGTAATTTTAAAAAGTTTACAGGCAGCTTGGTTTGCATGTTTGCTGTTCTTCTTTTAAATGATAATATTTGAAATTAAATTAGCAAACTAGACTATGAAGACATGACTCAAGATTTAGACAATTGGTAAGATGCGTTGTTCTGTTGACAGTTCAACATTTTTTGGTTTCTCACTTAATATGAGAAAATTTGTAATGTAGAGTGTACAAAAATATTTTTATAATTTTGAATCTTCCTTTTCCTGCAATGAGCATGTTAAAATAATTATTGTGTGTTGAAGAAAAAGCCTCCTCTTAAATATTCTGCTAGACTAGAATGAAATATAAATTGAACAATTTAAATTGTTAACGTTCCTTTGAAATAAAATTGAACTAAGCAAAACTAATCTAAAAAGGAATGTATGATTGAACAGCTATATTCAGCTTTTAAACATTATATTTGCTATTCAAAAACTTCCCACAAAGGAAACTGCAGGTGGAAGAAACTTCATTAATCAGTTCCATCAAATATTGTGAGAAAAATTGTAGTAGAAAAAACCTTACAAACTTTCATTCATAAAAGAAGGGAATATTGCTAGGCATGGTGGCATATACCTATAATCCCAGGGACTTGGGATACTGAGGCAGGAGATCATAAGTGTGAGGCCAGCCTCAGCAATTTAGCAAGACCCTGTTTCATAATAAAAAATAAACAGGGCTGTGAATGTAGCTCAGTGGTAGATGCCCAAGTTCCATCCCTAAACTTAAAACAAAACAAAACAAAAAATGAAGAAAATATTTCCCGCTGTTTAATGAAAACAACATAACTCTGATACACAAGCCTAATAAAGACATGACAATGAAGATATTACAGATATGCATACTTATGAACATAAAAGCAAATTCTTTTTCTTTTTCTTTTTTTTTAGTATCAGGGATTGAACCCGTGGCTCTTAAACACTGAGTCACATCCTCAGCTCATTTTTCTATTTTATTTAGAAATGAGGTATCACTGAGATGTCCAGAGCTTCGCTAAGTTGCTGAGGCTGGTTTTGAACTTGTGATCCTCCTGCCTCAGTCTCCAGAGCTGATGGAATTACAGGCAAGCACTACTATGCCTGGCTGTAAATGCAAATTTTTAAAAATAGTACGAATTTGTATCCAGAAATTTATAAAAAATGTCAATCATGATGGAGTGGAGTTTGTCCTAAGATTGCAATATTGGTTAAACATTTGAAATTAATCATCTAGTTCATCATTTTAGTAGAATAAAGGAAAGTAAAGCTCTAAAGATGCAGGAAAAAATGATACAACTCATGTATATTTTTAAAAAGTGGAATACAAGAGAACTTCCACAATATTATGAGGGGCGTCTAATGCAAACCCTACAGCTAGCTAATTTCACACTTAATGGGAGAGACATTGAACACTTCCCTAAGATGGGAACCAAGGCAAGATTTCTTCTTACTATGCTACTTATCATCCTAAAAATACTGGAACTCTTAGTATAATTCAGCAGGAAAATAAATAAGAGACATAAATATTAGAATAAAAGTAGAATCTTCATTTTACTGACTACATAATGATGTTTTAAAAATCATCAATGAAACCACTACTGAAGATTATAAAAGTTCAATAATACATATTACATTTTATGATGTAGTATATATATATTACACTTATTTATATTATGGTGTGTAGAATAACCAAAATAATATTCATGAAGTACAAATTTTGAATACATAAGCTTTGTGATTTCATGATATTCTGTAATGTTACAGTAATCAAGACATATTACTGGGGGGCGGTTCCAAGATGGCGGCCTAGACAGTCCACTCTGCGCTAGGCTCTCAGGGACCAAAGCTGGAAGTGGTGGAGGTGCCGTTTTCCAGCCAGCTTCCTGGCATCATTCTGCAGCTCAACATCCCACGCAGGAATTTCGCTCGTGTATGTGTGAGTACAGGATCACCGGGAGGCAGCGGTAGCCAGGAGGCGT
>PVHX01009926.1:0-73169 GCA_004024805.1 Geosciurus inauris | reverse complement strand
TTGGTACTGGGGATTGAACTCAGGGGCACTCGACCACTGAGCCACATCCCCAGCCCTATTTTTGTGTTTTATGTAGAGACAGGGTCTCACTGAGTTGCTTAGCGCCTCGCCGTTGCTGAGGCTGGCTTTGAACTCGCGATTCTCCTGTCTCAGCCTCCCTAAGTGCTGGGATTACAAGCGTGAGCCACCGCGCCCGGCTGGATGGTAGCATTTTTATAAGTACATTTTCTTGAAGTAAAAGATCCACACGCAACTGATACTCTTATTTGTTTCCTTCTAGTCAAACCTTAACTTTAATTTGATCCTTGTCATGTCAGCCTTCCAGGGCTACCAGACTAATCACCTCCTGATATCATTCCCTGACTTGGAGATTAGTGATCTACCATGACCTGTTAAGACTAAGACATTGTACCAACTCCAAAGTTTGAGTTTCACCTCTACATTTGTTTCAGAAAGTGCTTTTGTAATTTGGAATATAATGTGTCGTGAGATGACTGCTTTTAATGATTACTCCTCTGTCTTTACCTCAATTCCCTTTATCTCCAACAATGAGAATCACACTATGGAGATATGAGGATTGCTGGGTTGGAGGTCATCATCAAGGGAACCCTACTGCATTTTTAGTTTAAATTATGTTTCTTTAAATGTTGCTTTAGGGGAAAATCAATGGGTATAAATAGAAAATGCTCCAGTACCAGAAACAGACCTTGAGGTGCAGTGCTTAAAATATAAATCTCATAAAGAAAAACATCCAAAAGGCATATATTTCTGTTTCTGGGGACTGAAAAACATGAGCCATAAAATATAATTGTTTTATATTAACAATTTCTGTCTTCTCACATTCTTAATTGTTTTAGCTAATGCAAAAGTTAAGATCTTAATATTATTAGACATTTATTTGGATGAACTGGAAAATGTCACACAAAGAAATGATAACATAAGAGCACCAGAAATGTACTACTTTAGAGAAGACAGCAAGGCTTTTATATATTCAAGTGGCACTGGGTCCCATGATCCTTAAATTGCATATGAATAATTAATATGCATACCCCAATAATGCCAGTTTCTGTGCACTATATTCAGTATGAATTATGTAGAAACACTTCAAAAAATTCTTTCATAGTTAAGGGAATTATGACCAAGATGTGTAGAAAATAAAAATTATTTGTTTAAAAACAAATGAAATAAAAACAAAAGATCTGATTAAAAAACTTTTAGGAAAAGAAAGTTTCTTGATCAACTGGGTTGTTTTCTATGTGCACTTTATCTTCTAGAAATTGTACTAACACTTATGAATATGAAAGTACATATGAATTGCTGGAAAAATAAGATTAGGAAATCACTCATGTATCAAAATAGAAATGCTGCTACTTCTTAGTAGTACTGTGTAAACCACAGAGAGGACTCTTGAAGGAAGAGTTAAGTAAGAATATCAAAGGAGGGAGAGGTACATGTTTAAACAGAGTGATCCAATATGTGTTTGACTTGTTGGTTATGCTTTTGATCATGAAAATCATTACATGTGACAATACTAGGGCTACTTCCATGGTTAGACCAATAAGTCATAATGGTTTTCATCTTCTTTTAAGCATCAATACTTTCGCCTGATGATCAATTTGGCCTAGAACTGGGAAGGAGGCATAAAAGTGATAACTGTGTTTCAGTGAGATCATTTCATTAAAGGAGTTTCATGGGACAAATGTCACATCCCTGTGAACTACTCATTGCTTTGAAGTTTATGATAAGGCTCCTTGAATAACCTCAGTTTTGTTTTTTTATATTTTTATATTCCAGTGTGTGGATACTGATGAAAGAAACACAGCCCTGTTGACTTGCAAAAAAACACAGGCAAAAAGTCAATTAGGTGACAATGTACATTCTTGCTGGATCAAAGGAGCTAGTTGAGTCAAGTTGTATGGAATTTGGAAAACTCCAGGTAGTATAGCAAGTGGTTAATTTGGGGGTGCTAGAGTCAGAATGCCTGATTTAAATTCTAAAATAAATACTTAGTTAGCAAGGAAGATGGTATAATAAAGAAGGTGGTTTTCCTAGGGCAACACAATTCACATGTGCTTAATGACCCCTGAGATTTCTCCAAATATGGGAAACTCAACTGAATAATTTGTGGTAGCAGGGGACTAAAATTCTCATCAACCTCATCATGGACACTTCTCCCTCCCAAAATAAATAAACAAATTCTCAAATCAGAATTTACTAACAACATAGGAAGATAGACCACCCACAGGCAGAAGAAAAAGAGGAAGAGAGGATTGGTAAATCAAGATTCTGATTCCAGCTAGTCTTAGCCACAAGAATAGTTCTTTAACAATCCCTAGCAAGGATCAACCACAAAGTGCTCTCTAAAATACTTCCTCTTGCACCAGCAAACTCTAACCTCCACCCTTACATTAGTAAAGTCTTAGAAATAACTTCTATCCAGATTTGCTGAAGAAAGCAAAAAAGAACTGATAGGTCTCTTTCTGAATACTATACTTACAGATCGTCTCTTCATCACATCTAGGGGCAAATCAAGCCAATAAAAACCTCTAGACAACAGACACTCATTGACATCCCTCTCTTGGGACCCCTCCCTCTTCAAGATCTCCCCTTCCTTCCTTCCTTTCTTCTCTCCTTCTCTCCCTCTTTCCCTCCCTCCCTTCCTTATTCTTTCTTTCTCTCTCTCTCTCTCTCTTTCTTTCTTTTCTTATCACTCTAATAAATCCTGTTGCTTATCTCTTACTCTGTGTCTATGGATTTTATTTTTCAAATTTTGAGACAAAGAACACACCCATCCACACTCCATGTTACATTAAATGTATGGCTTTGATCAAGTTACTCAAACTATATTTACCTTTATTTCCTCATCTATAAAATGGGAATAATACTACCCAGGAGACCTAAAGATGGAGCAGAGCTAGTCAGTGTCCCCCAAATCCTTCCATAGCCTAGAAAGTAGGCAGTAAAAGAATGGATGAATGAAGAGATGGATGACAGATTAAGTGCTCAAAGACCAAATATAAGTCTGAGACTTGGAGAGATTTGAAGTATAGTTGGAGAGATTTGAAGTTTAGTTATGAGAGCAGAAAATAAGGGCAGAATTCTTTAATCCTGAACCCAGTCCAGTGTTGGGGTAGGCATGGGGGGCAAAAGAGAGAGAAAGAAGGAGAAGAAAAGCACCTAAGTTCATTTCCTTCACAACAGCTGGAAAGAAAAGTAGACCAAATTAATATGCAATAGGAGCAGCAGAGTCAGTGATGTAGGGGAAGTAGTTTAACCTAAATTGTGGACTGATGGCCTTGTGAGACATGATAGCCATTTTGTGGAGTCTACAGCTGGCCAGCTTCCCTAGAAGAAATTAAATCAACATGGCATCTCCCTACCTTCAGATAGAAACAAATAATACCAGAGGGAGTACCATTGTAACTGGATGTCTCCATAACCCAATTAGAAAGAAGTTGTAGAGGGATCATTCCTAGCTGACAAGGCGAATAGGGTGGAGTAGATCTGAGAGCTGGTCACTGCCAGGAAGTACTAACCTAACCCAGCATTTTGCACAGTTTCCACGAAGCTCTGAAAGATGGGAGTGGATGCACACAATTCACAGTAGCAGGAAGTGAGAGTTTGGGTGCATAAAAAATGACTATCTCTGTCCTGGGCAGCAGAGGGGACATCATCTATTTTTCATGGCTGCAGCGGATGTGACTTTAGACACAGGCAGGAGAGCCATCTCTGTCCCAGTTAGCCAAAGAGAGCGCATCTGCAGTTCAAAACCTCTTAAAGTGGGAACTTGTACACAGTTGACCCAGCTAAGTCTCTTTCTCTCTCACAGGGACAGTACCCTGGAGATATGCATTGGTTAGGGGGGGTCACTTCTATACCACAGAAAACCTATGGAGAAGCCACAGCTACAGGCCTCACACTTGAAGACCAGTATCTCTGCCACTTCTAAGAGGGCCCTGGGAAGAGGAGTAAGTGTGCAGTGACCTGTGCAATCACAGTGACAGTCTTGATCCCTGTACCAGTACTCACGCATACAATAGAAAAAAACCAATAAATGCAGCACAGCACATACTGAGCATCAAGCCTCAGGCCCCTGGACTGACAAATGAGACTTGAGAACTGACTGGTGGAAAATTTATAGCAGCCAGGGAAGTGGTTTGTATGCCTCAGCTCCTCTGGGGGAATCCAAAGCTGAAGAGTGATGGACATCTTCTAAAGGTCCACAATCCAGATGAAATTCAAACCAATCAATAAGAATTGTCTCTACCTTGGCATGGTTTACTATCAGTGGCTCTAATATCATCTTTGATCATAGATATATTACTCTTAATTTTAATTCAATAGTTGCTATCCTACTTCAATAGAGTTTCCCTGTTATGGTTTAGATATGAGGTGTCCCACAAAAGCTTATGTGTGAGACAATGCAAGGATTTTCAGAGGGGAAATAAAGTCTTAACTTAATCACTAGAAAAATCCAATCATATGGATTAGCTGGGCTATGACTGTAGGCAGATCAGGTGTGGCTCAAAGAGGGAGGTCACTGTGCGTCTTTGAGATTATATTTTGTCCCCAATGAGGTAAGCAGAGCATTCTTCTCTCTCTCTCTCTCTCTCTGTTTCCTAATTGCCATGTTCTGAGATGCTTTCTTCTTCTATGTTCTTCTGCTGTGATGTTCTGTCTCCTCTTGGAAGGAGATGTATGGAATCAACTGACCATGAACCAAACCTCTAAAACTATGAGCCAAAATAAACTTTTCCTTCTTTAATTGTTCTTGTCAGGTATTTCAGTCATAGTGATGAAAAGCTGACTAAAAAAGACCTTAACACACTTGATTGTATTTCTTCTAATGTTTTAAAGCATTAGTTAGAATTATTCTATCTTTATTTTTATAGCTCAGGTGTGGCCTTGCTCTTCTTATCCTTTTTCCCTCCACTTATAACCCTCCCTATCCATCTATTTTTTCCCTTTTTACCATGGTATGCATTAATTTTTTCTGTCATTTTTTTCTTTTTTTCCCTCTATTATTTTGCCCAACTCTTTTCTCCTCCTCTTTCAACCTCTATATCATGTTATAGAATTTTACTATCTTTAATAGCTAAGTTTTCAATCTATTCCAGAATATTACTACAAAACTTAGAGTAGAGGAATTGTGGAGAACAATATCAAAAATTTAGATTTTTTCCTAAGGTTCATTAATACATGGCTTTGCTCTGAAGTGATTATAGTAAAAACCTTTTCATGTCTTCTCTTAAAGTGGTGCTAAACTGGGAACAGAAGAGTACAGGTACGAAGTGAAAGTATCAACACCTGGAGACTCCCCCAGTCCAGGGCCCTTAAGAGAAAGCAGCTCACTAAATAGTCCCTTGTGGAACCGGAGTTGTAGCTCAGTGGTAGAATGCTTCCATAGCACATGTGAAGCACTGAGTTTGATTCTTAGCACCACATAAAAATAAATTAATAAAAAAATAATTGTGGCCATCTACAATAAAAAAAATTTTATTAAATAAATTTTTTTTAAAGTAGAAGCAATAATCATTTCAAAATATGGGTAAACATACATGCTGTATGAAAAAGCAAGGGAATAAACCACGCCAAACAGCCCATAACACTTCAACAACTGATTTTATTTGACACTACAGTGGAAGAAATGTCAGAGAAAGAATTTAGAAAGTTCATAGTTAAAATGTTTAATAAACTAAAAAAATACATAACTATGCAACTGCTAGAAGAAAATGTAGGCTCGACACTCCAACATATTGACACAGGCACTGACTTCCTTAACATGACTCCAAAAGTGCAAGAAATAAAACCAAGAATCACTATGTGGGATGGCATCAATTTAAAAAGCTTCTGAACAGCAAAGTAAACAAGTGCATGAAGAGAGAGCCTACAGAATAGAAGATCTTTGCCAACTGCCCCTCAAATAAGGGATTAGTATCCAGAATACATAAAGAACTTTTAAAAAGACCAGTAAAAATCCTTAATCAATAAATGGGCAAAAAAAGTGAAGAGATGTTTCTCAAAAGAAGAAATACAAATTGCTAAGAAATAGGTGAAAAAATGTTCAAGATCTCTAGCAATCAGGGTTGAAATCAAAACTACATTAAGATTTCACCTCATTTCAGTTAGAGTGGCAATTATAAAGATTAAAACTAAGCTGGGTGTGGTGGTGCATGCCTGTAATCCCAGCACTTTGGGAGGCTGAGGCAGGAGAATCATGAGTTCAAAGCCAGCCTCAGCAATGGTGAGGTGCTAAGCAACTCAGTGAGACTCTGTCTCCAAACAAAACACAAAACAGGGCTGGGGATGTGGCTTAGTGATCAGTACCCCTGAGTTCAATCCCTGGTATCAAAAAAAAAGATTAAAACTAATAATAAATGTTGGCAAGGAAGAGGTGCACTCATATTATTGTTGGCACTGCAAATTACTATGAGCATTCTGGAAAGCAGTATGGAGATTTATCAAAAAAACTTGGAAAGGAATCATCATATGATCCAGCTATCCCACTCCTCAGTATATATACAGAATAGCTAAAATATATGAATATAGCTGTGCCAATATTTATAGAAATGCAATTCACAATAGCCAAGCTATAGAACCATCCAAGAGCCGGTCAGCAGATGATAAAGGAAATGTGGTATATATACACAACGAAATTTTACTCAGCCATAAAGAAAAATGAAATTATGGTAATTTGATGGTAAATGGATGGAACAAGAACATCTTGTTAAATGAAATAAGCTAAATCCAGAAAGTCAAGGGTTGAACACTTTCTCTCATATGCAGAAGCTAGAACAAAATAAGAAAAAGAGGTAGGTCCTGTGAAAATAGAAGAGATCCCAGTGGAGTAGAGGAAGAAGGTTAAGGGGAAGGGAGGAGAGTTGGGAAAAAGGAAGAATGGTGGAATGAATCTGAACTAACTTTCCCATTTACATATATGAATATCCCACAATGAATTTCACCTTCATTTATATCCATAGCACACTAATTTAAAAAACTTTAAGGCTACAGGGGGAGGGACAAGGGAAGAGAAAGGGGAAGTACTGATGACTGAATTGGAACAAATTATATTCCATGCTTATATAATCATGTCCAAATGAACCCCAATATTATGGGTAACATTAATGCATTAATGATAAATAATAATAATAATAACACCTATATACATACAGTTATTATAAAGATTGAAGGAGTAAATGCCCATAAGTTACAAAAGAGACCTAGCATATTGTAATAACTTAATAAAAGCTATGCAGTTTCAAGGCAATCCCCATCAAAATACCAATGAAATTATTCACAGAATTAGAAGAAGAAGAAAAAAACAGTCCTAGCATTCATTTGAAAGAATAAGAGACCCAGAATAGTCAAAAAAAAAAAATCCTGAGCAAGAAGAGCAATACTGAAGCCATCACAGTATAGACCTAGAATTATACTACAGAACAATAGTAATTGTCACCAACACAACATGAAGACTAATGGAATGGAATAGGAGAGAGACTACCCATATACTTACCGTCATCTGATACTTGACAAAGGAGCCAAAAACATATGTGGAGAAAAGATAACCTTTTGAACAAATGGTGCTAGGAAAACTGGATGATATTATTGCATACTAAAGATTTAGAGATTAAGCTCTGTAATCAGACTGTTAACCTTGATTTTACTTTCCTGGCCCTGAGAAATTTCTCACTCTCAGCCCCTATTAGAGTGGTACCCACTCCAAACATTGCTATGTGTAATGCTCAGCAAACAGCCTAGTTCACAGTAAGTTAGCAGTTAAAAACACTGTCAACTGTTATTATGATGCTTTATAAGATTTTCAATAAACACCACGAAACCCTATGCTTTGATTTGTGGTCATAAGACAAGCAAGATATTAATAGAAAAATAAAGAGTATCTTAAACATTTCATCTAATTCCTGCAGTGCCTTCTCAGTCATGCAGTCTTTCAAACTCTTAAAAAGCCCCAGAAATGGACAAAGTCTTCTTACATTTGGTAAGGAACTATACTCAGTTTTAGCATGCAGAACTACATTTTAATATCCTAGAATAATGTTCATCATGAAGGTTTATTGTGGCATGAGTGAACAACTGGGAAAATATATATTCATATTAATTAAGTAAATATGAATATGAAGAGATACTTAGAGAAAAAGTCAGTCAACTTATAGTAATTATGTGATTTTTTTGATGAAGGAAAGTATCAAAATACACCAAAATTATGAGGAATTCTTTCCTTTCTATTGTATGGGGGGTTAGCTTAGTTAATCTATAACATTTATGTCTGGATATAACCTGTCAGAAGTAGATCGATTTCAACATATGGAGACAAAATCAAATCATAGATTTATGCTTCTTAGTTTTATCTAGTGACTTAATAGTAATGGATGAGGTGCCAGTAAATGATTCATACCAACAGGATCAATCTCACTATGTTCTCAGCGTGCAAAAAGTTGCATTAAAGTCAAGAAAAGTTTCAATATGAGAAGAATGGGTAAAGATATTTAACGAACTGAATATCCCTTATCTTAAAGGCTTGGGATCAGAAATGTTTTGAATTTTGGATTTCTTTTTCAGATTTTAGAATATTTGCATTTATATAATGAGATATCTGGGGAATGTGACTTAAATGTAAATATAAAATTCATTTATGTTTTGCATAATTCTTACAAATATAGGGTGAAGGTAATTTTGAGCAATACTTTAGTGTACCTGCATTTTATCTATGACCCACCACAAGAGTTCAGGTATGAAAATTTTCACTGTGGCATCATGCCAGCATTCAGAAAGTTTTAGGTTTTGTCCAGGCATGGTGGCACATGCCTGTAATCCCAGCCACTTGGGAGACTCACACAGGAGGATTCCAAGTTTGAGGCTAGCCTCAGCAACTTAGTGAGGCCCTAAGCTTAGTGAGACCCTAAGCAACTTAGTAAGACCCTGTCTCAAAATAGAAAATAAAAAGGCGATGTGGCTCAGTGGTAAAGAACCCCTGGGTTCAATTCCTAGTGGCCCTCATCCCCAATGAGATTTTGGAACATTTTAGAGTTTTCATTTTTGTATCAGGGATGCTTAACCTGTATAAGATTCCTTGTAGTCATATAACACACATTGCCTTTCTGTATATTTTTATTATTTTCCTAGATTATATAGGTATAATACAATTATCCTGAAAAGATGATAGTTGCACTGTTCGTTATCTAATCATTGATTACATAATGGAAAGTGGTAAATGGTCATGAAATCACTTGACTGAATCCAAAGCCAGTCAATATTTAGATAAAGATCATCTGTATATTCACCACTGGTGTTGGTATCACACTGTGTTGCTATCACAGTGTCAACCTAGCCATTCTTTTATTTGTGATTTTGGAGGAACTTCTAGTGCCAGTCTGGCTACACTGGCTACATATGTTTTCTTCCATTTCACACATTTGAGTTGTTAATCCACATGCCCTGTTAGAATATGATTTAGTTTTTAAATTGACATTTGTTTTATTTTTTTTAACCAACACCAGGGCCTCATGTGTATCTCAATTCTTTATACAAAACTTCTATCAATCACATCTTATAATTTTTACTCCCCATGTCAATCCAAACCATATTAAATGGCAGAAGACAATGAACATTTTTATCAATCAACCTATATTCTCATTTTTTTTCATTCTACTTTCTTTGTCACTGAAAACTGGGAGAAAAATAATATCCTCCCTCTGTGTTTCCTACTGATGAAACTTAAAAGTAAAATCTTTAAAATAGTAAATGACAGACATATAAACATCTTCCACCTTATTCTCTACTTCTTCTCAAGTAATGCAGAAGATGAAGTCTCATTGAAATCACCTGGAGAAGGTAGGTCAAGAACATTTTCTTTTTTCATATTAAGCCTCAAGTAACCAGCATATTCAAATTGGTCAATTTCCTAACTCTTCTGATTTGTTTCTCCCCTATTCCAAAATATTGACACTCAAAAGCCTTGTCTTTAGCTTCTCCCTCAACCTCATCCTTTTATCTTGATTTTAATCTGAATTCCGAGTATACTTTAAAAATAAATTTTATAGTTTCTATTAGTAATAAATTACCATTTGTATATGACATTTAAACTGAAACTATAGAGAAATTTTTTTTCTGTGGAGAGACAAGCCACTATTTCTAGAACCTGGATGGCTAAGGACAATTGCAACTATATGTCTCCCAATTTGTGTATGTATATGTCAGAATTCAGCTTCTGTAGGATAAATACTATGAATGTTAAGATATGGGTTTTAATGGGCAATGTGCTGTGTTATAAAAGATGGGAGTGGGTCACTTTGTCACACACACACACACACACTCTCCTTCTACAGTTAAATAAGCAGGATTTGATTAACTGTCAAAACAAAAAACGTGATGACTTCATACTTCATTACCCAATATCATCAAGGAATGAAATAAAGCTCAAAGGCACAGTCTGAGCTTAGAAGGTTCACAAAAGAGGAACCACATTAGTAGAGAGTTGCTATTCCTCCCACGGCATACCTTCAGCCATCTATTGGGCTCTGAAGAGTACTTTAATAAACCTAAAACTCCTCAAAGGTAAACTATCAGAGCATAATCAGATATGATCTGGGCAATCTTTTCCCATGGACTTGGATACTTATATATAAAGACTTCAACTATCTTTACAGATAACTAGGAACAAATACTTTGACTTCTCAGAACCATATTTTCCTCACTTGTGAAATCAAGAAAATAACATCTACTTGGGTGACTGGATTTAATGAGGCAACATATGTTAAAAATTTGTCTGATAGTAAGGACTAAACAATCGGTAGCTTTTATCATTAACACAGGGATACAATGTAAGATTTTCTAAATACTTACAATGGAAACATTTCAGCATGTGTCTTCTTAAATTAAGATGATGAATGAAATAGGACTTTGCTGGACACTTGAGATATCAGTATAGTATGTTTTAAGAGTGATACTACAAAGATATTTGAAGATTGGTTCATGGTCTGCCCAGAAGTCTGAAATTGCCAGAAATTTAACTTCCAAATTGAATATCTCTGAATTTTCTTCTGAATGCTGATGCTACTCTTAGAAATTGATAAGAGAAAATAGTTTCCATTCAAAGGCCTAAATAGAATATAGTTTATCCTGATAACTCTGGTGCAAGGTAAAAAGTGACCTACACTGGGAATAAAGCAAGTCTCATGCAAAAATAATTACAGTCCAAAAAAAAAAGAATTCTCAAATCCTAAGTTTTAATAAAAATATGGATCAACCTGGGAAATAAGAGATAGCCAGGAGCAAGTGATTTTATTCAGCATATGAGGTTAACTGAGAAAAAATAGAGGTCATAGGCAAAGCATTCAAGTTAATGGCATATGACTCCAACCCTCCAGAAAGCCTTTCAGACAAGGAAATTAATAACTGGAGGGACAGTAAATCAAAGAAATTCAAAGCTCATCCTGGACTCAAAGGACAAACCCTCCAAAATATGTATTTTTATCTATACGAGGATAAATTTGTTTCTTGGGGAATAAATGTTGGCCTAGACAACATTAGAATTAAATAAGATACTACACTAGATAAAACATATTAATCTTGCAGGTGGGTTTCATATACAGATTCCTGGCAGATGTTCTTCTTACCATCTAATGCCAAGATGATAGAGACACAGGAAAGGGAAGAATGGAGTTCACAATTCAGTGGGAAGCAAGAGAATAAAAATATCAGAAAGAGTTTTGTGGGTCCAATTGTTAGGGCAGCTGGATTCAGAATGAGGTTAAACTGGAGGCCCGTTCTTTGCAGAGACTGCAATAGGTTAGTGTGATCTGATCTACCTATTAAGAAGAATGTATGTAATTCCTTTTGGAAATTGATGGCAAAAATAGCTGTCCCAATGATAAATAATGGGCTGTGCAAGGATAATCTAGTGCCTTGTATTAAAAACAACTTGTACTAAAGCAACTTTGTGTTAAAAACAACATGATGGCATCATTGAAAATAATCACAATTAGCATATACGTTTCAATGGGTTTTTGGAGGCAGATGTAGAAAACAGCAACCAAATGCTCGACTGGATTTCATGCTGGAAGAAGTTAGAGGAACAAAAGAAATCTTGACTAGTTTAAGTGTTCAGAGT
Source organism: Geosciurus inauris (assembly GCA_004024805.1). Taxonomy (NCBI): domain Eukaryota; kingdom Metazoa; phylum Chordata; class Mammalia; order Rodentia; family Sciuridae; genus Geosciurus; species Geosciurus inauris. Next base: position 61,042 of record PVHX01009926.1, on the reverse strand, counting down.
ATGATTTATCATAATTAGAGAGAAGGCAAGAGTTTGGTGCTTAAAGTCTGAATATATTCAACTCCTTTAATCTGTAAAGTATTTTTAAAAGAAAATGAGTAAGTTAACATGTCATTACACTATTCAGGGAAGATTCTCAACCAACAAGTATTTCTAAAACATTGTTTATTTGCCTTGTGCCAAGACAAAAACCACTGAAGGTAAAGGAAAATGGCTGTTTTTCTGCTTTTCTCTTGTTAGTCTGTCTTTTGTCATACAGACCCTTAGGATGGGAAGAGAAGATATCACACCTTTATGCTACTATCGTAGATTACAGTACAGCCTGAGACTCAAAACTGGTGTTATAAAATTATCAGAGTACACTAAATGATGTCAAATAAACTCTAGTGTGTAACAGACTATAAAACTAGAAAGAACTGCAAAGAGAGAATGCTCAAAATAGGTAAGAGCAGACAGGCAGGGGAAACCTATCTCCACAGGAGGGGTAGAGTGATTTGAGTGCTATCAGCTTTAGTGTTCTAGGAGGAGGTGGTGGGAAATACTGCATGGAGAGTATGTTGATGATCCCATAGACAAACCAGGAAGAGTCAGCTGGAAATACTGTGTGGAAAGAAGTGACATGTTAAAGAGCCCATTGGTAAAAGGGAAATGTTATGGAAATGGAATATATTGAGAAATGGTTCCCATTTGCTACAGAAATCATTAGGGAGAAAATGTACCTTAATGTTGACAGGTAACCTTCTAACACAATGTAGTTTGGGACAATAATATGTCCAAAGCAGATATTCTCTCCAAAAATCTCCATCTTCACTGTCACACTAGTTGTCTTAAATTTAGAGAGACAGGTTCTTACTAATGCTAAACATCATAGTCTTTTAAGTTTTCCCCTTGAGGTTCATTGGGAACATTTCTGAACCATTGCTTTTCTCAGGTTTATAGAATGAGTCTGTATGCAAATAGTGCACTAACAAAATTTTAGATAACCTTTATTTCATTCTCTGCTTAGTGAGGGAGAGAGTTCTTACTTGCCCAGCTGAACAACATCAGAGTGGAGGGGGGTGCAGATTGTTGAAGATGCTACATGCTTAATGTTCATCTCTGCTCAGCAAAGAGCCCAGAAAATGGCATAACTCCTCATATACAGTTTGAACACTTGGAATCAGGCATGTGAAAATATTAATTTTTGTAGATATTCTAAAACAATACTTTTTAAAATGAAACTATATACTCTTCTACAATAGTCATACATTGGATTATTTGCAAATCTATAGGAATTCTTAATGGAGAAGAAGACTCAGAAGCAACTGCAAATAATAATAGTAATAATAATAAATGATATTATATAATAAATAATAATTATAAATAATAATCTATTATTATTATTATTGACTCTATGTGCAGCATTAAATTTATTCTAAAGAAGAAAATATTTTTATATAGCATATGGGGTAGAAGAAATTTTAAAAGTTCCTCAGACCTTCTTATTCAAAAGACAAATGTTCTTGGGGCATGAGTATGGACTTGGAAAAAACAAAATAAAATGGCTGAGTGAAGATAGATTCCTGGTATAGTGGTTCTCAAACCTGAGAAATACACTCCCAGTTCTCAGAATAGTTCTCAGAATAGCATGTGAGCTTGGGTAGATAACCTAACTTCTAGGAGTGTATTTCCATATTAATATATAGAGAGCTAGGTGACATTAGAAAAATATAGTATACAACATTTTTGTAAAAGTGATTGGTATCACCACTCAACTAAGTTAGCATCTTAATGCTGCACTATGTTTTTGAAGATAAATTCAGCTCTGAATGCGTAATGTTAACCAAGGAACCCACCCACTGCAAAACAAACTAATAAAACATCCTAACATATTTATATTTATAAGCACAAAGGAATATTAAAATTTTCTTTCAAAACTCTAGTATCTGTTTCATACCTGCACATTTGTTCAAAATGTTTGCAAGAAATCTTATAAGGTAATAAAAGTAGAGGAGGGACTTTTTAAAAAATGCTTTTAAAATGTGTGTTATTTATTAACTTTGAGCACTATAAATCTCAACTATTTACCAAAATGGATAAAAAATCTGATAACAATGAGTCATCTGTAAGTTCAAATATTAAAACAAGGAGAGTAAAAGGGAAAGGGAAGTCTAAATCAAGGCAGAAAAATATTATTTTCATAACAGAAATACATTTGGGGTCTATGTAATCACAGAAGAAAGAAATTTATTCATCACTGAGCAGTTGTTATCTTCATGAAATGCCAGATACAGTTTGACTTTAAAGAGGAGACATAATAATAATGCATAAGAAGAAAGAGCATTCCAGAAAGAGAAAGCATCCTCTGGTAGAGAGTGAGAAAAACAGCAAAATCCACTTGGTAGAATGTGTAAATAATTTTTGTTTTCAAATGAGATGGCATCAAACTAAACAGCTTCTTTACAACAAAGGAAACAATCAAGAACACGAACAGAGAGCCTACAGAATGGGAGAAAATCTTTGCTGCCTGCACCTCAGATAGAACACTAACTTCCAGGATATAAAAAGAACTCAAAGCACTTAACATCAAAAACAAACAAACAAATAACCCAATAAATAAATGGGCAAAGGAAATGAACAGACACTCCACAGAAGAAGAAATAAGACTGAGTAATATTCCATCATACACATATAGCACATTTTTTTTTATCCATTCATCTGTTGAAAGGCACCTAGATTGGTTCCATAATTTAGCTATTGTGAATTAAGCTTCTATGAACATTTATGTGATTGCATCAATGTAATATGCTGATTTCAAGTCCTTTGGATATAAAGTGAGAAGTGGAATAGCTGGACCAAATGGTGGTTTCATTCCAAGTTTTCTGAGGAATCTCCACACTGCTTTCAATAGTGGTTTCACCAATTTGCAGTCCCACTAGCAATGTATGAGTGTACCTTTTCCCTCACATTCTTGCCAACATTTATTGCTGTTTTTATTCTTGATAATTGCCATTCCAACTGGAGTGAGATGAAATCTTAGAGTAGTTTTGATTTGCATTTCTCTAGTTGCTAAAGATGTTGAACATTTTTTCAAATAAATGTGGTATATGTATGTACAATGGAATATTACTCAGCCTTAAAGAAGAATGAGATTATGGCATTTGCCAGTAAATTAATGGAATTGGAGAATATCATGCTAAGGGAAATAAACCAATCTCACAAAAACTAAAGCCGAAGATTTTCTCTGATATGCAGATGCTAATTCACAATGGTGGGGAGAGCTAGGGAAGAATAGAGTTACTTTATATTAGGTAGAGGGGAGTGAAGGGAGGGGAGGTGGTATGGTGATAGGAAGGATAATAGAATGAAGCAGACATTATTATCCTATATACATATATAACTATACAACCAGTGTGATTCTACATCATGTACAATCAGAAGAATGAGAAATTCTGCTCCATTATATATGATGTATCAAAGTGCATTTCACTGTAATGTATAACGATTTAAAACAAATAAAAAATACAAAAGAAGAAATAAGAATGGTCAACAGATATGGGGAAAATGTTCAACATCTCTAGCAATTAGAGAAATGTAAATTAAAACTATACTGAGATTCCATCTCACTCCAGTCAGAATGGCAATTATCAAGAATACAAGTAACAATAAATGTTAGTGAGAATGTGGAGAAAAAGGTACACTCATACATTGCTGGTGGGACTAACCACTCTGGAAAGTAATGTGGAGATTCCTCAGAAAACTTGGAATGTAAGCACCTTTCGATGAAGTTATCCCACTGCTCAGTATATACCCAAAGGATTTAAAATCAGCATACTATAGTGAGGCTGCCACATCAATGTTTACAGCAGCCCAATTCACAATAGCTAAGCTATGGAACCAACCTAGGTGCCCTTCAATAGATGAATGGATAAAGAAAATGTGTATAGATACACACACATACACACACACACAGATGGAGTATTACTCAGCTATAAAGAAGAATGACTTTTTGACACTTGCCAGTAAATGGATGGATATGGATACCATCATGATAAGTGAAGTAAGCCAATCCCAACAAACCAAAGATGTAATGTTTTCTCTGATATGTGGAAGCTAACCCACAATAAGGGGGGCTGGGTGAGGGAAAGAATAGAAGTGTAGTACTTTAGACAAAGGGGAATGGAGGGAAGGGAAGGAGGGAATAGGAAAAGGAAAGACAGTGGAATGAAGCTGATATAATTTTCCCATGTATGTATATGAACACAACACAGTGAATCCCACCATCATGTACACCCATAAGAATGGGATTCTAGCCGGGCGCGGTGGCGTAAGCCTGTAATCCCAGCACCTAGGGAGGCTGAGACAGGAGAATTGCAAGTTCAAAGCCAGCCTCAGTAATGGTGAGGTGCTAAGCAACTCAGTGAGTCCCTGTCTCTACATAAAACACAAAATAGGGCTGGGGATGTGGCTCAGTGGTCGAGTGCCCCCGAGTTCAATCCCCGGTACCAAAAAAAAAAAAAAAAGAATGAGATTTTAACTAGAATAAGATATATCCCATGCTTTTATAATTATATCAAAATGGATTCTGCTGTCATGTATAACTAAAAATAATCAATAAATTTTAAAAAATAAAAAATAATTTTTATTTTCCTCAAGAAGTTGTCACAACACCTATGAATGCCTCTATGTTAATAATGAAGAAGAATCACATGGTTTGGAAATAGCAGAGTGGCTCAGGGTTGATCTCAGCAGAAGTGAAGCATTGGTTGAGAGCCTCCCGCTTCACAGTCCAGCTCTGCCACAGAAGGACACAGGGACCTCCTGAAGTGCTGTCAGAGTAAACAAGGGAAGATGAAAATTGTTCTGCAAGGCATGAAAAGCAGAGCAGGAAAACATACAAACAAACAAACAACACTACAGCTTCCTGTGCTCTCATTATTTTCCTTTTACTTAATTTAAAGCTGTTACTTAGGAGAAAACCACTTAGTGCTTTCTGACTTAATGGAATATTCAATCCCCTAACTCTGATAAAGTTTATTGTTTAAATAAGTAAATACACCCTTTCAGGGGCTACTTACCTGTCTAAGCTTACTACATTCATTGCTTTGGGACTTGACCTTAGGGCTGGGATGGGAAAGTTGGTGGGTTTACTGGATTTTAGCCCCTGGCTCTTAATGGAATTCACAGCCCATATGGTGTTTTCTCCTAGAGGACTCCCTAACCCAGATTCCTTTGCTTTCATGGATTTGAAGCAACACATTAGTGTATTGTGATAATTTTCTCCATGGGGCTTAATGCACTATTAGTTCTATCTCAGATGCCTTTAACTAAATGCATCTGCAAATAATTATTTTAAAGGATAACCAATTGTTTTGACAACTATAGGGCAAGCCTTTCAATAGATAGAGCAGCATTAAAATTAGAGTTTGCAAAACTACCAGAATTGGACAGACAGTGTTCAAGTCTACCACTGAAATGCTTTCATGCTAAGTGGCTTATTATTTCCGCTCCTGTAGACACAGGGATCAGATCACCTCTTGGTTCATACCCTCATTATAGTGGCATCATCTAGCACTATCATAGCTAATTTCCTGGGCTTATCTCTCTGGTCTCTGCAGGAGTTTGTGTGAAAGATGCCATTTCTTTTAGAAAATGTGGCAGTTATAAATATATTCATCTCTAGGCTTCTGTAAATGCCTTTCAAGGAAATAGAAAAAAAAATCAACTTTGAGGAAAAGACAACTCATTCAATGCTTATGGCACATCCAAGGACAGCTGTACCAATATGACCGATAGAGCAACTCTTCTATTAAAGGAGAAAATGCCTTCTAAAAATGTATTCAGAGAGATATTCTAAGTTAGAAATAACAGGTGTAAATCTAGAAATGATATTCAGAAAGAATGACCACTTCTGTATTCCCTAATTTCCCTCCAGGTGGGGCAACACTGTCCCTTACTTCTGCAATCCTGGGAGGGGTGCTTCTGCCTCATAGCAAGCAAGTGCACACATGCTGGGGAGCGCAGTTCTTTCTTTAGCTACCTTAGCATCTCAGCAAATCTAAGGTGACCCCTGCTTAGGACAGGACCATGGTGTGCTCCTCTTCTGTGGCTCTTTGCCCAAGCAGAGGAGCAAGGTAGTACCCTTAAATCTGATGTCTGCCATCTTTGGCAAGTAATAACAATAATAAGCACAGAACTAAGAGTGGCAATAGTAGAAATAGTAGTTCTAATTGGATGAGGAGGTATTAATGGACAGAATAACTATGTCCCTTCAACTTCATATGTTGAAGGTTTAAACCCCACATGATGGTATTGAAAGATGGAGCTTTTGGGAGATAATTAGGGCTAGATTAGATCATGAGTAAAATGTCCACATGATGAGATCCGAGACTTTATAAGAAGAGAATGATATCTCTCTCTCTCTCTCTCTCTTCCTCTCTCCCCTCTCTCATTCACTGAGGAAAGGCAATGTAACTGTTAGGTTAGAGGCAGACGCGGAAACAACCGCAGGCCATGTCCCCCAACCACCAGCACTCCAGCCGCCCTGTGACGGAGCCGGAGGAGCACCCGGCCTCCCACCGCGCCCATCAACTGCCTTGCTCCCAACTGCCCCAGATGCCGGCACACCCCCTAGTTCGCCGCTGTCTCCAGGGCACACCAACATGGCCACCGTCAGTCAAGCGCGCCGAACGCAGTACGCATGCACCGAACACGCCAACATGGCTACCTCCAGTAGCCGATATGGAGAAACACTAAACCTCTGACATGAAAATCGCCATGTCTCCCGGCTCATCCTGGAAGGACTCTGACCTCACCAGCCTCCCCTAACCAATCTCAGAGGACACTGGACTCTAGACCAACACCTCTTCCTGCCCCAGGCCCTTCCCTTTCTGCCTTAAGTCTTCCTTTTCTGGTGGAGGGGGGAGGGACCTTTAAATTCTGTATGTCACAAGGCCTCAGCACCATTTCTGCCCGCTCAAGCCTGGTGACCAGGCGTGTGGCCCGGGAGCGTTATTCCCATAATAAAGCCTTTTATGGTCCTGTTTTACTTCCTTCTGGTCGTTTGGCTTTACAGTAAGGACATGGAGAGAAAGCAGCCTTATGTAAGCCAGGAGGAGAACCCTCATCAGGAATGGGATTAGCCAGCACCTTAATCTCGAACTTCTCAGTCCCCCAAACTGTGAGAAACAAATTTTCTGTTGTTTATGCCACCCAGGCTGTGGTAATTTGTTATATAGCAGCTCCAATACACTCAGAGAGGAGAGGAGGCACCTGCCCTACCTTTTCTAGTGGAGGAATATCAGAAAATATTTGTGGCCTTTCCAACTCCCCCTTACTCTTCAGGAGAAGAAAATGAAATTACTTGGGTAAAGATTTTGGAAAACAGAGCTAAGTGGTTGTGACTGAGAACCACTTAAGCTCTTTTTCAGAGCCTGCCTATTCACTGAATGAATGTATTCTGTTTCCCTGTCTTCTGTGTGGTAAGAAGCTGCGTCCTTGGAGTGAGGGGATCTTTGTTATGCAGACTGTGAGGTAGGAAATGAAATTAATTCAGGAACAAAATATTATCACGCTTTCTTAGCTGAGGCTCCAAAGCCACATTTCTACTCAATTTATTAGTACTATTCAGATCTCCATATGATTTTTATGCTTACTTTGTGATTGATTTTGAGCTAAGAGTGGGACAGAGTATTATTTATACACCCAAACTTATCAGTGATGGCATTAAAATCTCACATATATGGGCCATTCAGTATATTCTGCATGCCATACTGAAACTCAGTATTGTAGGATAGTGGACTCTGGAAACAGAGTGCCTGGTTTCAGATCAAATAAGTGTTGTGCATTCTACTTTGGATAAACAACTTAATTTCTCTTTCCCTTTCATCTAAATAATATAAATTATATTAGCTTCTACTGCACAGGCTTACAGTGAAAATTCAATGGATTACATATAATATAATTAGAAAATTGACCAGCATATACCAAATGCCTGATAAGGCTTAGCTGGCATTCCTTATTGCAACCAATACAACAAGTACTTCATTTATATTAATTTAGTAGGTGAAGGAATTGAGACTCAGAAAATTTAAATATGTTCTTTCAGGAAGTTTTCACAAGTTAGCAAATTATAGAGCTCGGATTTTTTATTGATTTATTTATTTAGATGCATTTAAAGTCATAGTACATATATAGAGCTCAATTTTTCCATCTCTCTGGTTGCAAACAAGATGGAGTCATACCAAGATAGAGTCACACACACAAGATAGTAAGATGTGTTTTCATACATGTATTTAGGATAGTAATATCCATCTCATTCAACCATTTTTGATACTCCCATTCCTCCTCCCCTCCCCCCACTTTTCTCCTACCCCATCCAAAGTTCCTCCATTTTCTCCCATGTTCCCTACTCCCACCTCCCTTATGTATTAGCATCCACTAATCAGAAAGAACATTCGGCATTTGTTTTTTGGGATTGGCTTACTTCACTTAATGTTCTCTAATTCCATCCATTTACTTGCAAATGCCATAATTTTATTCTCTTTTATTGCTGAGTAATATTCCATTGTGTATATATACCACAGTTTCTTTATCCAATTCATCTATTGAAGGGCATCTAGGTTGCTTCCATAGTTTAGCAATTGTGAATTGTGCTGCTATGAATATTGAGGTGGCCGCATTACTGTAGTATACTGTTTTTAAGTCTTTAGGGTATAGGCTGAGGAGTGGGATAGCTGGGTCAAATGGTGGTTCCATTCCAAGTTTTTTAAGGTATTTCCATACTGCTTTCCAGATAGGTTGCACCAGTTTGCAGTCCCATCAGGAATGTTTAAGTGTGCCTTTTTTACTACATCCTCTTTCAACAAATGGTTCTGGGAAAACTGGAAATCCATATGCAGAAAAATGAAACTAAACCCCTATCTCTCACCATGCACAAAACTAAACTCAAAGTGGATCAAAGACCTACAAATTAGACCAGAGACCCTGCGTCTAATTGAGGAGAAAGTAGGCCCTAATCTTCATCACGTTGGATTAGGCCCCGACTTCCTTAACAAGACTCCCAAAGTGCAAGAAATAAAAACAAGAATCAATAAATGGGATGGATTCAAACTAAAAAGCTTCTTCTCAGCAAAAGAAACAATCAATGAGGTGAACAGAGAGCCTACATTCTGGGAGCAAATTTTTACCACACGCACATCAGGTAGAGCACTCATCTCCAGGATATATAAAGAACTCAAAAAACTTAACACCAAAAAACAAGTAACCCAATCAATAAATGGGCTAAGGAGCTGCATAGAAACTTCTCAGAAGAAGATATACAAACAATAAACAAATATATGGAGAAATGTTCACCGCCTCTAGCCATTAGAGAAATGCAAATCAAAACTACTCTCAGATTTCATCTCAACCCAGTCAGAATGGCAGGTATCCAAAATACAGAGGGGGGATTTTAACCATTATTTTTAGTCAGAAGTTTTTGAGTATGGTATCACTATTTCTAATAACAATAACAAAAACAAAATCTGTTAAGTAATGTAAAGTATGCTTTGGTAAACTCATTTGTTGAATTTTCTCTGTCAACTCAAATCCCAATCAGATCAGAATCCTTGACAACTAGTGCACCCTTCTGTCCAGATTTACATCTTGGTGGAACATTGTTCCAGTTTCATTGGTGCATGTTAAGACCCCAAACAGCATGTAATGAAGGAAAATGTCTCAGGAATATAGAAAATAGTCTTTCCTCAGAGGTGTGCAGACTCTTCCAGGCTGTGTGCAGTCCTGATTCACAAAGGATTGCCCCATTTTACACACTATCAACCTCTTGGGCTGCAGAGGAATTATGGAAGATTAGCTAATGACCAGCAGCAATTTCATCATCTAGCAGTCCGGAGAAAATACATCTAGACTAGCTTAATGAGGAAAACATAGGTATACTTGAATCTGAAAAGGATTCTGGGGGACCAGACATAGACAGTATGTTCAAAGCAATTGAAAAAGCAAGGATACTTACCAGCAACACACTGTCCCATGAAGTTGCTTGAGGTATTTCTGGGGAACCTTGACAAATTATACATGATTTGCTCTAATTCTGGTGTGGTTTTTGCAAACTCACTTATCAGGGCATGTAAGGGACTTCATTTTCCTTCTAACACAACATTTCCAGTAATTTTTCTTCAGCCCTCTCTAAAACAGAGAGAAATGGAATCAACAAAGTTGATTTTATTTAGAAGAACTTGGCAGGAAGCAGCAGCTCTCTTAACTCTTGATGCTAGCTTTTACAGAAAAACTTGTACTGCTGCGTCTAAGGCTGAAAGTAGAAGGTTGTCACCAAAAGTAGACAAGTAGGTTGTCCAAGGTTATTAAATATGCCTATACCTGACAGTAATTGTTCCTATTATTTATTCCTACCTGAATGATAAGGACTTCTTAATTAGTGCCTGAGAAAGTAAATGAAGATTCAACTGACAGAAACAGTGTGCATGATTTTGCTATAATGAGGTTAGTCATGTAATGAAGCATAAGCCAATTTATTACTCTACCCAAACGCAAACTACTAAATTGCTACAAAAGACACTTTCTGAATTTTATCCAACACCATTATAAATATTATAGGACATCAATAGGCACTTGATTTATGAAGTTTTCTTGGCACATCCTTAATTTCATCTTGTGCACCTTTAGTAAAGTTTTATACAGGGATAATACTAAAAAGGGTCAATAAATAATGAAAGATTGGCACTCTTGCTTGTAAAAGGATTGTATTTCTTAAATGCTGTAGGTAAGTCAAGTTATTCTGCAGATTTATAAAAGACTGTAAGCCATATTTATGAAAAAGTAAATAAGGAAAATATTAATAAAACCAATGAAGAAGCTATCAGGAAAAGAAAATGAAAAAAAAAATGAGGGGTTTGATCTTTTGTCAACTCTGTGAGGCTTTCTCTTCTCTAATACAAATCTCTCAACTTTCTTCACAGAAGACAAATTATCTCTGGCAGAATATAACAAATTCTTGTTTATATCACTCAAATTTCCCCAAGTGCCAAAGAATGTGATGCAGAGTTTCAGCTTTGCTCATTCTAGATGGAATGTAGGAAAACTTTCTGATGTATTCAGTGAGATTTTCTATGAGGCATTGTATCTGTAAGACAATGTTTTAGGGGAAACAACTACTTGTTACATTGAGATTAGTCAGCACATATCCTAGATGCATTCCTGACCAATTTTCATTGAGACTTATTGTAGGAATAATAAACATAAAAAAGCACCATTGTTTTCGAAATCTAGTCCTGAAGTTCACTAGCCATTTGCTTTTGGGCACAACAGTTAAGGTTTATATCTCCCTTTTCCACTTATTGATTAAGTGAACCTCAAATATTATCCTATATCCTCATTTATATCATAATACAGAATGCCATTTTTAATCTCTACTATTTTATTTATAGTTCCTTGTTAATATGGTAATATGAATTCCTTCCAAGTTTATTATGAATTATTTGCAGGGAAATTTATGTTACATTTCTTTTGGGCAATCAAATATATAAGGCAGTACCGAACCGATTAAAGGCCTATTAAAATACATGCACATTGATTATTTGATATGTGTTCAGAAATATGGAGTGAAGGGATCACACCATATCTGCTATACAGAGCATTATTTCTCTTATTCCAAATACTGATGATGTAAAGAAAAAAAATATTTGATGCAATTGAATATAAAAATACCCACATGCTTTTTCTTAATATGACAGTTTTCAGAATGTTAGGTATAAAAGTCATTTTACTAATTGCTTAGCCTCATTATCTCGACTTTCAATATTTTTCATATGAAGAGTCTGAAGATCAGAGATACTAAATGGCTTGATCAAGACTAGATTGTTGGTGGCAGATTCACAATTAGTGCCTTTTTAATATTTGTTACTAATATGGAACAATCTTCTTATTCAACTGATATTTCTTTCATATTACCAAAGTTATTTTTATTTTTAAAATTTAGGAACTTTAAAATATTTTAAAAATAAAATGAAACATTAGTTGATGATAATCACATCTCTCAGAAATAATCAATTTTGGGCATCTATCATTCCAGTATTTTATTTATATATTATAGTACAGTGTTTTTCATGTTAATTTTTTCTTATTTGCATAGTTTTGATTTCCTTGATTATGAAAAAAAATTAGATGTAACAGTAAGACTTTAGCTCATTTTGATGGGCTTAAAGTTATTTTTAACAGAGTATCACATAAAAACATTCAAATAATATTAAGCTGTGTAGCTTTTTCTTGTGTAGAAATGAGAAATATTTCATAGATCCCAGAACTGTTCTAATCTGCACAGAAATGGAAAATTCTGACCTTTACCCATTGTCTGCTCTCACACTGAGCTTTGAAAATGTCTTAGAGTAACTCCAAGGCAGTGGGAACTTGGTTTAAAAGCTATTACCACTGGGGGTTCTCTGGCTGATGCATGTTGATGATGCTTTCAGTCCCTATTCTGACCCTTTTTATAAAAGATCCACTCTTTGACTACACTCACTTTGCACGGAAAGGTGATGCTGAGGCCAATCTCGGCTTGCAGCTACGGCCAGCTTTCTGTTGTTAAGGACACTGAGGCAGTTTCTTCCTCAGAATATGTGGCAGTTACAGGACAGAAAGGAATGAATTAGCATCCTTCTTAGATAAAAACTGGAAGACTCATAATTTTATCTGAAAAATTTTTGCTGACATTCCAGTAAGATTAATACAACAAAATAAAACATTTCATAATCACTTCTTCCCATCCTTGAAAATGATGTGGCCCAAAACTGATCATATGATGAAGTTTAAAACTATTTCATTAATTCATCATATCTTAACCCAACTGCTTTTTAAAATTTATTTATTTATTTATTTATTTATTTATTCTATTTAGGTTTACAGGATAGCAGAGTGTGATTCATTGTACACAGATGGAGCACAACTTTTCATTTCTCTGTATGTGATGTAGAATCACAACATACATGCAGTCATACATAAAGCTAGGGCTACCAACTGCTTTTATAAAAAATTGTTCTAATTAGTTATACATGACAGCCGAATGCATTTTGATTCATTGTACACAAATGGAGCACAACTTTTCATTTCTCTGGTTGTATGCAATTTAGAGTCACATAATATGTGCAGTCATACATGTACCTAGGGTAAATGATGTCCATCTCATTCCACCATCTCTCCTGCCCCCATACAATCCTCCCTTCCCCTCCCTCCACTTTGCCCAAAGTTCCTTCATTCTCCTCCATCTACCCCATGATGGATCAGCATCCACTTATCATAGAGGACATTCGGCCTTTAGTTTATTGGAATTGTTACTTCACTTAGCATGATATTCTCCAAATCTATCCATTTTTCTGCAAATGCCATAATTCTATTCTCTTTTAATGCTGAGTAATATTGCATTGTGTATATATACCACATTTTCTTTATCCAGTTATCTGTTGAAGAACATCTAAGTTGGTTCCAAAGTTTAGCTATTGTGAATTGAGCTGTCTATGAACACTGATGTGGCTGTGTGACTATAGTATGGTGATTTTTAAGTCCTTTGGGTATAAACTAAAAAGTGGGATAACTGGGTCAAATGGTAATTCCATTCTGTTTTCTAAGGAATCTCCATACTGCTTTCCATAGTGGTTACACCAATTTGCAGTCCCACCAACAATGTATGAGTGTACCTTTTTCCCCACATCTTCACCAACACTTATTGTTGTTTATATTCTTGATAACTGCCATTCTGACTGGTGTGAAATGAAATCTTACAGTAGTTTTGATTTGTATTTCTCTAATTATTAGAGAAGATGGACATTTTTCATATATTTGTTGATCAACTGTATATCTTCTTCTGAGAAGTATCTGTTCAGTTCCTTAGCCCATTTATTGATTGGGTTATTTATTTATTTTTTTTGGTGTGACATTTTTTGAGTTCTTTATGTATCCTGGAGATCAGTGCTCTATCTGATGTGTGTGTAGCAAAGATGTTCTCACACTTTGTAGGCTCTCTCTTCACATTATTGGATTGAATGAGGTAAGTCCATGGAATTTTGAGAGATAATTGTTAAGTTTTATATTTTATTTTATTTTTTTGGTACTGGGGATTGAACTCAGGGGTACTTGACCACTGAGCCACATCCCCAGCCCTATTTTGTGTTTTATGTAGAGACAGGGTCTCACTGAGTTGCTTAGCACCTCGCCATTGCTGAGGCTGGCTTTGAACTCGCAATTCTGCTGTCTCAGCCTCCCTAAGTGCTGGGATTACAGGCTTGAGCCACCGCGCCCGGCTTGAGTTTTATATTTTATAGTCTGAGAGATGTGAAGGTAAAAGCCACAAGATTTTAATGCCACTTTTTACCTATGTGACCTTGGACAAAGTATTTAATCTTGATCATTAGCCTTATCTTGAAAATACGATTAATAGTACTATTTACCTTTCAGGCATCTGGTAAAATGCCAAATGAAACTGAATGATCAGCAGTAAGCTGACCATGGCCACTGAAATGAGTTCAGCCTCTATTCACACTCTGCTAATGGCAGCTGGGAACAATGTTTGTTTTTCTTTTCATACTAAAGCATATGTATGATCACCCATCTACAGTAATAAAGATCCTCTCAATAGTGTAAGGCTAACATGAAATTGTAAAGCTTATAACACTCATGTAGATACTGGCTGAAAGTTAGGTAAAATCCAATGGTAGTGCAAAACGATGGCAGGTCAAATAATTCTTTTAATTTTCTGGGAAATTTAAACTTTAATTAATCCTTTGAATACTACTTTGAATGGCAGCTGAATTACAAAAGGACAACTTGTGGTCAGAGAGCATGATCCTTGCAAAAATTAATTTCAAAGTCAAGGCTGGTATAAAATAAATTCACTCAAAACAAAAACAGCGCCTCATACTTGTATATACTACTATTAAACAAGACATGTCAACATTCTCATTATATAGAGAGGGCTTAGGAAAAAACTTGTTGATGTTAAAAATAAAATTGTGACAATAATGAGAGAGAAAATAGTGAAATAGATTCCAAAGTAGAAATTATTTCCCCATCGCTAAATTTTTAAGTACATTTTTGCTGAGGAACATGTCAAGCGATACTGGGTAAGTACAGAAACCCCTCATTACATCATCATTGAAATGAATTCCAGATCAAATTAGACCCCCACCACACACACACAGAAATACATACACACAGAGAATACACAGATACACGCAAAAATTCAGACAGGTTGTGAGTAATCTTGACATTCTTTCATATTTTTCTCCGCATTTCCATCTCTTAAACTCAAGTTTTAAGAGTAGGGAAAAAAAATGTCTTAAAAGAAAGTCTTGATGCAGCAAAATGAAGATCAAATTTAGTCCAACTTTTGCATCCATGGGATTGGGAGAAGTTGTTTGAGTCAGTCACATCTGAGGGTTTTCCTGGATGTAAGACTGGAAACAAAACAGTCACACCCAAACAGTACCTAACCTGTATCCCTAACTGTGAAAAAGGGATTTCTATTTATAGATCTAGGCCTGCTTTGTAAAGGAGATAATCAAATGACCCCAGAAAGAAACAGATGCTTAGCCATCTTCAAACGAATAAGAAGCTATACTGCAAAAGCCTTTTGCCAGTGTCAGATGTGGCTTATTAATCCCCCACTTCACTAAGCATGCAGTTAGACTCAGGAAGAGCCTGCAAAACTACTTTCTTCCCAGGAGACAATTGGTTGACGTGTCAGTTGCCAAAGCTGGTTTCCTAAAACCACACGGCATTCTTTTTAATAGTCCATACATCAAAAACACACTCTATTCTTCCAATTTAAACAATTGTCAAGAGCTGATTTCACTTGCCCTAAGCAATATATCATTATAAACTAAAAGCTTTTATATTACTTTTGAATCATGCAGATACAGAAAAAGAAAAAAATAATGTCTAAGAGGAATTCACTGACCCACCTAACAACTGATACTCCCCATTAGCATGGGAGGCACTCCAATGGTTCAGACTTAGAATCACAGGTTCTCCTTTTTTCTAAATATATGTTTATAGCATATTCTTTTCTGATTATGAAATTAATACAAGTATGCAATTCCTTACCTGAAATTCCAAAATGTAATCAATCAATCTCTGAATGCTAAAATATTTTGCAACAACTCCTTTTGTGAGAAAAGCTGAGCAGATCTGAATGGACATAAAAGTTGGTCACATTGGTTTTGAAAAAAGGAATGTACACCTGTATATTCTTATTGGAAGAACATTATTATTAAATTTTGAAAGATAACATTTTTAAGATAAATATTATGCTACTACCCAAAGTGAACAAGTGCGAATATATTGGAGAAAATTTGTTATTGATTTTTTCTATAATTAGATATGCTTAAAGAATGCATAAATATATACTATTTTGTCATTTCTTATTTCATTCAATACTACGTAATGAACCTCTTTCATTGCAAATAAATATATGCTTGCCATTGTCATAATGAAATATTGTACATGTACTACAACATTTTAACAAAATCTCTGTTTTTTAAGGTAGTTAGGTTTGTTCAAAATGTTTGTCACTATAAATGACACTGTGATAAGTGGCCTCATAGATTCTAGGAGTTGCTAGTTAAGAGAACATGACTGTATTAAAATTTGACACCTTTTTTCCCTCAAATTGCCTTGCAGAAGCACAACATTGATATGCTTTTTCATATAATGTAAAGTAGTGCTTGTTTTCCCACACCATAGCCAGCATTGGGCATTAATTATTTAATTAAATACTTAATGTGAGCCAAACAGACCAAGAAAAATCATTTTGTATTATGCATTTACCTAGAGGACCTAAATATATTAGGCAACAGAGTAACCTTAGGAAATAAATCCACAGAGATGACAATGTGGCTTATTTCATAGTCTATATGATTTTTGAAAATGAAGTCTGTTTTAATTGATTATTAAATGATACATTATTTTCTATTGAGTTTTTACAATAAGGGATACATTGAGAAATGCCTATCTGTTCAAATTCCTTCAATAACTAGACTCCAGAATGAATTAATATATTAGAAGGTTTATAATAAACTAACCATACCTCCTTCTATTTGTACAACAAAATTAATTCATTTTTTATGACACCCAAAGATACAAAACTCACAGGAAAAAGACATGTTTTTGTGTGTGGTAGAGGGTAGCTGTGGTATATTGATTGAAGAAGGGTGACACTGGGGTGAGACAAATTGATGAAAGAGGCCTGTTCCTTACTTTACCTGTTGTTTTATTTTGGCAAACTGTTTGACTTTTTCTACATCTCAGAGTTTTCACAGGTAAAATGAAATGTTTGACTAATATCACAAGGTCCTGAGAGAGTTAAATGAGCCACACATGAAAATAATGAGTACAGTCCTAAAACATGGTAAAAGCATGATAGCTACTAATTAATTTGAATAAAAGTGAGTTCTTATTTTACTGCATCATTCAATAATTTTTGAGCTTGCATTTATTGTTACAGTATTCATCTTACTTGACTCAGTTTTGCAAAACTATTTGAGAAAATAGAGGTTCTGTTCAAATTGCCACTCTGTTACTTAATGGCCTGTCTACTTTGCAAAATAAGGATTTTAGTGTCCATTTCAAAGAGTGGTTGTAAGAATTAAATGATGTAATATATTTAAAGCTTTGAACTTGATGCACATAGTTCTCAATCATCTTGGCATCTTAGTGGGTAGTCAAAGTTCCTACTCCACTGCTTTATACAAAACTGAAGGCAGTCATATCAACTTGCTTCATTTTTACTTTTTCTCATTGGTTCTCTGACAAATACTATACCACATATCTGACCAGACATTGCAGAAGTACAAGGCCTGCTAGAAAATCTTAATGACAAGGTAAGAATTAATTAACTAGACTAGTTTCTAACTCCTGTCCCCCCCAAAAAACTAAAAAAATTATAATAAAACATAGACTGTAAGAGAATGTGCCATGATTACCAGAAAACTCCAAACAGAAACATCACTGAAGAAATAATGCAGGTATTTTTAAAATAGCTATGTTTCCTACCAAAAAAGGAAGAAATTTTTAAAAACCTATATTTTCAATAAATTACTCTGCTATTCAAAGGATATAACATTTATAATTAAATAATTAAAATATTAAAAAAGATATAATTTATACTGAGTTCAAACCTATTCATTTCAAAATAACACTTTTTTCTAGTTTTGTGTGTCTTGCTCATAATTACTACATATTTGCCAAACATTATTTTATACTCCAAAAAACCATGCTCATTGATATTTAAAGAGCCATGACTGTGTCATCAAATAAAGCACATATTTGCCCAATTACCTGGTAAGCTTCAGTGCACAATGACATTCAATCTAAATCATTATAGCAAAAGAACAGTAAAGTGATTCTAGAATTCAAATGTCTTTAAAGTTTAGATTAGTTGTCTTCATGGAAAAAACAAAGCTCCAATTTATTTATGGAAATATTGACCTTGTAAAGGTCAAGGGTGAATCCCTGAGGAATCGGCTGCTCAGCTAGTCCAATAAGTTGTTTCACCCTTTTACTTTCTCATTCTGAACCACAATGGGACTGGATCACAGGACAAAAAGGCACTAACAAGGGCTGCCTCTATGCTTTAATAGGAGTGGTGAGACAGATGACTGAGCAGAGCAGCAGCTGCATTATGTATGAACTTTAGCCAAGCACACTGTGGACCTTGCTCCTACTCCCAAGAATTTTTCTTTAGAGAGAGAGAGATGCAGTTCTCTGGAAGCAAAAATCTTAGGTTTGCCTCAGCATAGGTGGTTGCACTTGCTTTCTCCTGACATTTTGGCATTTGGATTTGCTCATGCGGCAGTTATATGATTGCCAGTTGTGTGGAAAAGGCATTCTGAGTAATTGCTGGGTGTGAAAAACAGCTTCAGTATTTTTAAGACTATTAAGGTGGAAGTGTTCAATTCCTTAAGGGCTCAAAATGCAAAATGCTACCATGTGGTTATCATCTTTGGTTAAATGGATATTGTTATAAATGACATTTTTAATTTATGAATTTGATTTCTGTATTGAAACCCTTTTTTATTTTTTGGAAGATAATTTGGAAATGTTTATGAGTGTAATGATTCAGCATGTTTGGTGATTATTAATATTTCATAGACAAATGAGGGAGCTTAGACATACACATGTTATATAACTAACACTAGAATATATCCAAAATTTTTCTAATATGAATTTAGAAATATTTCACCTTAATTTTTTTCACTTGGATTAGTAAACTTATTCATAGCATCTAAACTATTAAGAATACAGACTAGGTTTAAGGGAGTTCACTCCATTTCTTATACTATTTCCCTGATACAACTATTGATAAAAAGCAGAAAAAGGAAATGGGCAGACAGATCAGGACATCAGAGGCTGTGGACTGTGCAAGCAAAGTCAGTGTTAGGTGAGGGCTGGCAGTTTTCAGAGAAGGAAAGCATAAGACTGGATCAGGCTTAAGGTAGGCAGAGGTCATGGAATGAACCAAAATATCTTCACAGACCTAGTGATAGGAAACAGTACAGCACCCTGGATAGCACCAGGCAAGTGGTGATAAAATACATGATCTTCAAAGGCAAAACACACTTCTATTATTTGGAAAATATCTTCCACTTTGTTGTACAATAGAAAAGAATAATGATTATCCTCCCAGAGTTTCTGAGCAATCAGAAAATATTTATATTTCTCACTTATTGGGGTTTTATGGTTTATTCTTGTTCTTGGGAATTCCAATATGCTATTTGAAAAGAGGATTCATCTTTCTCTGTACCCAAAGGTTGACTTTCAAAGATTTTATCCCCAGACCATGGGAGGAGCTGTATTTCAAACTGCATTTCACAACACTAATCATTCTACCTAGACAAGGTTTGTAGTAGACTAAAAAAAAAAAAAAAAAAACTATATGTTTCTCTAATACAAGAATATATTAAATGTCATGAAGTAACAGTTGAGAAATTGCATCCCCATGTTAGTAACTTAACAATTCCTTCCCTTAAAGGTGCTACCTGTTATGGTCTACCAAAATCAAAAGTATCTCCAATACCTGTTATTAAATTAGAGGAACTTCATTACTTACAATCCAAATGACACATAAATGAAATAATACATTGAACAACAAAGATAGAGACTTTGGCAGTTTTTTCCTTTAAGCTCTCCCTTCTTGTCTTTCCAGCCAGTAGTCAAAGGCCTGGCTTCTGAACTTCAGGATAGATTCAAGGTGTTGCTTTCATGAGGTAGCATACACTCTAAAGACCCAATCCTGGCAACTCTCATAATTGATTTGTTTAAATAGGTGTTATATATATATATATATATATATTTAGAGTGCAAGGATAAAGGCTCATGTTTCTAGAATGGAAGAATAAGTGTGTCCCCCATCTTCAACTCCCTTGCTGGCTGGTAGCAGGAAATGGAGTGGTGAAGACAGGCAGTGGGAAGTCTGGAACTGACTGTTTCCTCACTGACAATATCAGCTGATGTCAGGGACTAAATAATGAGAGCAAGAATTTAGAATAATGCAAAATAGAACAGTCTAGGATAGGAAAAATATTCCTTCTGTGGAGACATTGACACTGAGGACCAGGTGTATTTATCTACTGTTGAATGTCTCCCTAGTCTCTTAAAATGAACAAGTGCAGAGCTCTTGTATTTCTGAGGCTTTGTATATGAGGTAATTGTTTGAAAGGGACCATGCTTCAACAATGATTGCCAAATTTGAGTGACTATTAGAATTCAAGTTGATTAATCAGAGATACTATAAATTACCAAGGCCTTACATGATATGACCCTTTAAGAATTGTATCACAGATAAACATGTTTTTCTGGAAGGATGCAACAATACATACAAAGTGTGATAGCTCACATTACTCACAGTTCTATTCTTACCCATTTTACTGTCCTCATGTCACAGGTCTTATTCTGAACACCCTACTTCCTTTGCCATAACATGCATGAGAAGTTTCTAGCCTAGGTAACCACCATTTGTCAAGTTACTTATTGCTCCAAATCCCTGACTTTTTATTGTAATTTCTCATTAACCAATGTTCTAACTATATTTGTAACCCATTATTCCCCAATTTGCTTGCCTGGGATTTAGATCTCTTTTCAACTATACTTCCATGAGATTTATCTGAAATTTCCACTGTAGCCAATATATTCTATTTAGCCTTGCTTGCATCTTCAAAGATATTCAAGAATCAGTCTACTTACTAAGGTAAGAAAATAAAAAGAGGGCTCATCAAGCAACATCATCCCATCATCTAGTTCCATTAGATTCTTAGGCATTTGCTACAGAAACTCAAAACAAGAATGGAAATTTGAAGTAGCCCTGGATGAGAGAACATGAGCTTATGTACTAGTGATATGTCTCAAGCAAACCCAAGAATTTGAACAAAATAAGAGATCAACAAATTCCTGAAACCGTCTATAGATTTTATGCCTTTATAATACCATGAATTTCAGTTCATCTATCAGGGTATGTAAGTAAATGATGGAGCATTCTTTGAATCTTTATTGTTATCATTTTCTTGAGGAAATAAAACTGTAAGGCAATTTAAAAACATCATGCTGAGGGGCTGGGGGTGTACTACAGTGGTACAGCTTTTGCCTAGCATGTGCATAACCTTGGGTTTGATCCCAACACCCTCTCCACTCCCTACACACACTCATCCTGGAAAGAATTCAAATACTCTTCAAAGTCTTTTTTTAATTAAAAGAACAAAAATATCATTGGAATTTATGTCAAAAGCTAAAGAAGCCTTGAGGAGAAATTAGAACAAAGTATTTTTTTTCTTCTAAACAAAATAATTGATAAACACCCAGAGATATGCATGTCCACTTTTTCTCTCATTGGAAGACAGACCTTGAGATTCTTTTCTGTAAGTGCATTACATGTCATGCCCACACTCCAGGCTCAGCCTTTTCCAGTGGAGTTTCCTCATGACATAGAATTCTCCCATGATTAACTATCAGTCTGAATCCTCAGACAATGTGGGAATCTGACACAAGTTAGAACTCTCTGGGCTTGTATAAAAAGCCCTGTGGGGGATACTTTGAAATTCTTTCTGAATCTATTATTCAGGAGCCCACAGCCATCATATGGGCCCAGTTTCAATGTCGAGGCTTTCTGACTACTATCATCAGCTGTCATCTCCACCCAGGTTCCCCTTTACATCCCGACATGTTTTGTTGATTATGTTTTTATGAAGCTTTTGCCTTCTCAGATATGCCGTTTTCTGTTAACTTACCTACACGTGTCTTTTCTCTCTTGATGTACATTATGTGAAAACAAAGTAAATGCAAATGGTAATTCATCATGTAATCTCAGTTATTAAAATATTAAAAACCAATGAAGGCTGACAATTGACACAAAGGTGATTTTTTTTATAAACTTTTCTCAAACACACAATTCTGGGTTCCATATCTAAATTAAAGTTCATAAGCATTAAATTTACAATTTGGCTGAAAGCTACATTTCCTTTAGATAGTTGAAAGTTAGGGATATTCTAACATGCTTTTCATTCTGAAATTTAATATTTTCCTCTCCTCCCAAAACACATTCCTCTTATGCTCATAGATCTTCTATCTGTTAAGTACAGCATCACTCACCCTATAGCTTAGGATCAAATCAAAGACCATACTCAAATTTGACTGCTAGTTCTTGCTCCTCATAGGTTTCCAAGTCCAATCAATTCTACCTTCACATAATAGCTTTTTGCAATCTCCTCCTTTTATTTCTATACTCTATTTCAGTATGCTCCCCCAAACACAAATCTTCAGAGTATGTCTAAAATCCAAGTGGCATTCAATGTTTTCTGTTTTTGTCCCATTCCTGCCTCCACCTATTCAGCAAGCAAATAACTGTGTCATTTCTTTCATAGGGAAATTTGTTCTTCATTGTACCCAGAAAACCCACCTTTATCTTGTCCATTTGTCTGTTTTTCATCTACCTTTCTGATGGCAGTGCAAATGCCACTGTGCAGACAGCCTCCTCAATTTCCACAAATGACAATCACCACTTACTAGTCTGAATTCCTGTGTACATATCATCATAGAGCCTCCATACCCTTTCCCTCCTGTCTCTCTCATTATAATTATTCATATATTTTTCTGGTAGACTACAATACCCTCAAAGGCAGAAACAATGATCAGTTCATTTGTTTTTCCATCATCTTTTGGACCAGAAGTGGATATTCAACACATTAGTTTAAAACATAGATAATACTTCAGTGCTAACACTTTAATAGAGAAATTGGTCTTTGGTGCTAAGTAACAAATGGATCCGCATGAGGAGAATACCACTAGCACAGCCAAAAGATAGGATTTTACCCTGTCTTGTTTTATTGCCATTACCTGGTCACCTTTGTCATAAATGCTCTTGGCTCTACTCTGAATGGATCAGAAAGATGTAAAATCCCTCCATTTAAAAGGGTTTGGCCTGGTATGAAATTCAAATAGGGTAAGATGGTAAGAAAAGAAGCATATTTCTTGTTCCACATGTCTAGTCAATATGACAGTCTCATTAATGCAGTAAGTTAGTCTGAAAGTGCTTTTTCAAATGGAATGTTATTCACTATGGACTTACATATCAGCATTCGAGTAGCCTGTTCACACACCTGGTTCACACCTTATCCAGCATCCTTAGCCCCCCAGAAGAACCAACCAACCTAGCAGTGAATTAATAAACTAAAAGTTTCTTTTCACAGATTTTTGCATTCATTTGCAAGTTCAATGAAAACTAAAAAATCAATTACAGAAAAAGGAATTTAAACCAAAATTGGGAGAAAGGGAGGAATATGAAATGGTATTCTTCTGATTAAATATAACATAAAAGCAAGAAGAATTTAAAAACAACAAACTCTTCTCACTTAGCTCCTCTTGTAACCTGGCAGTCTCAATCAGAGAACTGCCAATGGCTATTTGAAGAAGAAAATCAGGAGAAGGAGTTTTTTTTCTACAAGACAAAAAAGAAAATAGCATTTGTTCAAGAGAGTTTATTAAAGACAATCATTTCCAGATGTCTCCCCTGCATAGAGTAATAAAAATGATTTTAAAAATTAAATAGAGCCCTTGCAGACAAATGCAAGACTTTTCTGGGGAGACAATCAGAATCCAAGGCTCAACTGCAGTGAAGGATAACAGATGAAGGAAAATAGAAATCATGAAGGAAAAAAAAAATACCAAAACCTAGTGATGTTCTGTGGCCAACACTGAGATTCAGTGAGAACTAAGTTTATTATATCAATATATCAATGATTTCTTTATCTTTCTCATATTAATGCATTTCTGTTTTTGCCATCCTACACCACAACTTTCTATTCAGAGAAAACAATAAACTTTGGAACATATTTTTATTTTCTTCAAATATAAACAGCAATAGAGAAAGAACCAATAGAGGTTCAACAGGAACCACAGAGCTCTCTTTCTAAACCATGATGTTTGCTTGTAGAAAGTGCAGAGTAGTAAGTTAACATCAGAGGGAAGGACAACTTCAGGTCAAATAGGTTTAATTCAGTGGCATGGACTAAATTGTGTTCTCCAAAACTAAATTCACATGTTGCCGCTCTAGCTTGCAGTGTGCCTGCACTTAGAGACAGGACCTGTGAGGAAGTGGTCAAGGTTCAATGAGATAGAGCCTCCTCATAGCCCTACATCCAAACTTAGTCATACTGGAGACTGTGATCATTGATTTCATGTGTCAAATCAGCTCAGCTAAGAGCTGCCCAGATAGCTGGGAAATTGTTATTTCTGAGTTTGTCTGTATGGGTGTTCCCAGAAAATACTAGCATTTGAATTGGTGAACTGAGTACAGCAGATTACCCATCCCAGTGTGAGCCTTAACAGAATCAAAATGGAGAGGAAGGAGCAACTACCTGTCTACCTTTCTCTGTTTGAGCTGTAATATTCAATTTCTCCTGCCCTCAGACAGGACCTTCAGATCAGGGCTTACATCATGTCCACCTGCACCTTCTTCCTATTATTCCCAGGTTCTTGTCCTGGGCCTGGGAATTAGACCTTTAGGCTCAGAATGGATTATCCTACCAGCTTTCTTTGTTATCCAGTTTGCAGACAACAGATTGAGGTTTTTTTCAGGCTCCATAACCATAAGCCAATTCCCATTTTAATATACACATATAGTATAGGTTCTGTTTCTCTGAAGAAATAGAACAATTATAGTGGTCTCATAAGAACAGGAAGGGAGCTCCTTCTCTCTCCTTCTGCCATATGAGGATGCAGCAAGAAGGCAAGAAGGTGGCCATCTGCAGAGTAGCTTTCATTTTCCTCCAACTTGTGTCCTTAACAGAAGGTGAACTTGTAATCTGTGAACCAGAGACCCTATCAAGAACTGTATTGGCTGTCACCCTAATCTTGAACTTTCCAGACTATAGAATGATGAGAAATATATTCTGTTGCTTAAGCAATCCAATCTATGGTATTTTGTTATGGCAGCTCAAGCTGATTAATGCAACTAGATAAACTGTCCCCTTGATTCTAACCTTAAGAAGGGAGAAACTAAAGTCCTTTAATCCATTCAATAAGTAAATATTGAGCCTATTCATTGTCAGTGTGCTAGGTGCTTGATTTAAAGGACAAACCAGTGAGCCAGGCTCCCTATTTTGGGAGCTGAGAGCCTAGTTCAGAAAAAAGATATTTAAATAATCACAAAACATATAATTACCAACTACAGTAAATGCTTTGAGGAAGAATTAAAAGGAGCCTATGGGCAGGAAAAGCAGAAGGGTCAAACCCAGCATGAGTGGCTACGGCAGGCTTCTCTGAGGAAGTAACCTTTGAGCTGAGAGAAACAATCAATGTGAATTGATACATCTCAGCAAAGGGAGAGCAGGCAGAGCGGGTCAGGAAAGCAGGAGAGCTGGTGAGTCTGGGGAATATCCTGTGCAAAGACCTCATGAAGGGAGCAATGCTTTTGAAGCAATTCTTGTTCATTTCATAACTGAATATTATAAATCCAAGTAGGTGAAACAAAAGCTTCTGAGAAATTGAAAGTATTCCCTGAATCAGGAAAAGCAAAGTTCTCTTTGTTACTGGGTAAGGAAATAAAATGATCTTACATTCATCAAAGATGTCCTCAAGGACAGTGTGACCTATGAGACAGCGGGGAGCATCTGGAAAGATGCAAGAGGAGACAAAACCAGAATGGATCCCCTGAAGATTTTTTGCTTTTCCTGAGCTTCCTAACCCAAGTGGCCTGGTTCGTTGCCATGGGAACAAACCTCAGCAAAGTAAATCAATGAGTTAAAAATAAGAGTGAGAGCTATAACAAACTGGATTTGTCCCAGTGTCTGACCTCTCTAGAGCATGACTCAGTAAAGCTAGGGGAGTGAGAGAAGGAATGCAGGTCACTCGCCAGAGACAAATCTGTTCAGTTCATGTCATTCTTGTAAGCCATGCCACACAGTCCATGGCTGCTGCCAAATTAATCAATGAAGACTTGGAGCAGTTCTTTCCAGGATCCAATTGGATGTGATTACAGGGAGTGGTGTGGGACCATGCAACGGTTTCTGCAGTGAAAAAGGAAGATTCATTAGGAAGAGCTGTCAGGAAAAGCAATGATCCAAATCTAGTAGTACAGTTTTACTCACAGGCAGACGTGCATGATTTTAGAGGGCTTGTAATGCTCACAAATAATGATTAAAACTGTAGTTCTGAATACACCACTGAAACATCACTCATTTAGCTTGAAGCCTTGTCTGTTTATTCAAGTTCAGGTGCACTTTTTAAGGTTAACAAAGTTTTATTGGTCATTTAAACCTTAATGAGAGGTAGTTTCTCAGATCTTTTCTAAAAAGAGATTTTGAAAAGGGGTGAGGTAATTTACAGGGCATATGCCTAATGAGATTTAGAGGTGTACAATAAAAGAAGACTGAGGAGGTGTAATGTGTCTTCATACCCCAAATAATTTTGAGTAAAGACAAGTCTGATTCCATCCCTTAATGCACTCACTTTCCTGTTCTCCTATCCCTGTCCTTCCTGGTATATTTTGAAAAGCAACCATAAAGAAGTTTTCACAACAAATGTTTTTTTCAGCAATCTCCCTTGAAAGATTAGATTCTTTTATTAGCAGGAGAAGAACTACAATTCCTTTTGAAAAAGTCAAAACAGTCCTCATTGGAGACTTAAAGGTCTCTGAATCTGAAACATCCAAAGAAAAAAGTAGTCTGGGGGAGAACTCAGCTTTCAGCAGTTTTATTTGCAGTTTATTGATTAACAGGAAAAAAAAAAACAAAAAAAAAAACAGAAGTAAAATGGGGTCCTGTCTCTGAAAATGAACACCCAAGAAAGCCAAGCAGCTGCGCTCATGTTCAATAATGCAGAGAAGCAGCAGTGCATGGAAAATCTGTTCTACAGCCTACTCTTTTCTGTCTGCACACCACAGAATCAGAAAATGAACATTTTGTCTCAACCCAACGGCCAGAAGATATTCACATAGGCCTCTGTGTTAGCATCAACGTATTAACTACTTGAAAAATAGGGCACTAAACAAAAGCAAATTGGCACATAGAATGATATGGCAAACACAGATGAAAATAATTTAATATATCTTGGGCCTGACTTCTTATTAACACTAAAATAATTCATTTCTTCTGAGAAGTTCTCAGTGGCCTACTAAATATGAATTAAAGAAAAATCACCTGATCATTTTGCTTGGCATAATTCCAGATGGCATTCTGTTCTCTGAAGCTCTGATTCTTCTGCCTGCTGTCTCATATTCAGGCAAGAAGAAGGCAGGTAGTTAAAATCAAGAAGACAGCTAAGACTTCTTCACAATATGGGTTACTGGGCTTCCTCCATTATCCACTTAGCTTATATGATACTCACCCTTTAAAAGCAGTACTTTATGAAGGCCTGCCTAATTTCTGTCATGCAAGCTAGATCTGTACCCTTTAGTAAAAATTATTCTGAGCCTCCAAACTTCACACTCTTTACCTAAAAACTGATATAGATCATGTCAAAATGGCCTTGAGCACTGTAATCATATAAAGGAAATACATTTATTCAACATAATAAAAAGCTGGTCATGATAAGTGCAGAAGCAGCTAACATTACAGTTATTACTGATTTTACTCCGACAACTTTGAAGAAGGGTCTCTTTATCATCCTGAGTTGACTGATGAAGGCACTGAGATTTGGAGATGTCAAATGATTTATCCAACGTTGCATAGATGGTCAGAGGAAAAAAACGGACACAATTTCCTTTTGTCTACTTTGACTGTTATAGAAAAAAAGGGAAAGGCCTAATGGAGTGGGAGTTCTACTAGAAAGAATAAATTAGGATTTAGTCATGCAGAGATGCCTAGAGGAACAGTTCCTAGTTTCCCAGCAATTGAACATGATGGAAAGTAAATTGGCTCTGGAAATAGGAATTCTGCATTTAAATTCCAGCTTTGCAAGAAGTCATTCCAAGAAAAGTAGAAGCAGAAGTAGAAAATGTAAAATGTGTTTCATTTTGCCCTCTAAAAACAACTAAGGCAAGAGACAGGAAGTTAATGCTGTCTAGGTAGTGGAATACACACTTGAGCGTTCTGTAAAAGATAATATTCAGACAACCAATTTCTAAGGTTTATGCTGTAGAATGAAGAATCATCAACTCATTTGAGTCACAGCAAAGAAGAAGATGGTAGGTGAATGGTGTTGAGTCTAGTTTGTAGCTGCCTAAGCTTTTTCTATGCACTTGTGGTTCTTACTATCAGAATCTACTCTGGGCCAAGACTTTAATTTTTTAAATTGTTACCAGTGTCTCAAATATATTATTTATGTTTGGTTTAGTTTATCTTTTTTTCTTTGAACAGAGAGAAATATTCACTTACATTATCCCTAAAGAAGGTAGTATTAGGGGCTGGGATTATGGCGCATTGGTAGTGTGCTCGCCTAGCACGCATGAGGCACTGGGTTTGATCCTCAGCACCATATAAAAATAAAATAAAGATATTCTGTCACCTATAACTAAAAAATAAATATTAAAAAAAAAGAAGGTAGTATTAGGGATTAAGTCTTAGGAATCACATATTGAATCCCTCTATGAATTAATATTTGTAGTGATCCTACTTTTCTTCTTTGGTTTGTCTGACTCTGACAATGTGAAGAAAACAGTATAAAGGGCTACCAAATGTGGGCATTTCTTTTATTTTTCCTCTAGAATAAAAAAAAAATCAGAACAGAAAAGGAGTTACCCATTAGAAATAGAATTATCATTCTAGAAGAGAGTGATGAGATCATATTTAAACATACTTTCTTTCCCACCAAAGAGAGGAAAGGGATTTGATGGCTAAAAGGAAACAAGAAAAATAAAAGGGAGAAATTTCTATTATTTAATCTCTTTTAAATAAGTTAATTACAGAGAGTAAGCATATGCAATCCTATGTCTCCCACTGAATGAAAACATCTGAGGATTCTGAGAAGCAAGCAATAGCAGGCAAACTGGGGAAGGATTGAAATTCCAAGTACAAACAATCTGGTGTTTATGTTGTATTTTTCTTTTCCTCCTACATTTCCCAGCCTACACTCAAAGTACACATCTCAGAATTATTTATGGAGTGTAGACAGAGGAGTTTTCAGTTATTCCTCTCTTCTTCTGGTCTGAAGCATAGGAAAGGCACCACAAAGTATAGGGGAAATTTCATGTTACTTTTTCTTTCTCATTCCTACACAAGTGTTCATAGTGGAGTTTGAAGGACACATCTCCAGTTTTCCACCCAAGGGACCAAGAAGGGAGAGGGAGACTTAAAGCTAAAGAGTGTTCAAAGAGTAGAGAAAACTCAAAAAAAGGATCCTACATAGTTGTGAATGAAATTGTGGGCTCATTCCATGCTACACATGCATGGATCTGACCTGAAAATAGTATATGAAGTCTTTGGGAACCAATCAATGAGACAGATCACTACTGAGGTCTCAGTCCCAACCCTGGGCTACATACATTTGGGGATAGACACAAATAGTACTCTAGATGTTTTTGCAAATAGCCATAAAATCAAAGTATACAGAACGCAGTCTGGAACTTCTGACCTGAATCTAACTAAATCAAACGTTCAATATAAAAATAATAACTAAATCTTCTATAGGATTTAAACAAGTTCCACATGTCATAACATAATATTTAAAGTATCTAGGAAAAAATAAAAATGTAATCAATGTATGAATAACCAGGAAAGCCTGACAAAATTTCATAAGTAAAAACAATTGACAGACATCGACCCCCAAATTGACCCAGATGTTAGAATTAAGAGACAAAGATATTAAAACTTTTCTCTTAACCATTATCTAAGAACAAGACAAACACTGCTGAAAAAACACAAAATTTCTTTTGCAGAGAAATCACATGTTAATAATAATAATAATTTTACAACTGCAAATTTTAGAATTATAAAACACAACAAAACTTGAAAGATTCATTGGATGGGCTTCATAGTAAAACTAATGTATCAGTGAACTTAATCTTTATGAGAGAGAAAAAAAAAAGAAAATAAGATTAAGCAGCATCCAAGGTACCTGTACTAAAACAGGATCCACATGTGGTGTCATGTGGGTCCAGGAAAGAAAATATACAATGGTATTGTTCGGAGAGAAAAAAATCAATGAGTTCAGGATGGCATAATAGAAGATTCTCCGTGGAGCTTTGTGTACAGGAGCAAAATACCAATAACTACACAGGGTATTCTCAAATTCTAGGAAGAACTGTGACTAAGTTTGTGTGTACAAAGTTTCCCAGAAAGACAGAAGAGGAAAAGTGGCAACCTTTGAGTTTAGTAAAGAGAATCAAAATAATAATTCAATCCAGCCAAACCATATCCCATGTACTTAGAAACTGAAGCCTACATATCAAAAGCAGTGATAACAAAAACAAAAACAAAATAAATTCAAAGATTTTATATTGGATTTACTTCTATAACTTTTTATAGTACCTCAGGGACTGAATAGAGCCTGTTTATTGAGAATTTCCTGAAGAAAACTTTGTCCTAATGCTACAATGCATAATGCAAAGGATGGAGATTATTTTGGCTTTCTTTTGCTTTCATGCACTACAAAACAATTCCACAATATTAGCAAATGAATAATTTATTTAATGTAAATGTACACACCTGTTCGCAGAGTGATGCTGACATTTTCGCTTATTGTGAAAAAAAAAAAAAAACAGCTTAGAAAATAAATCTCCCCAGATATCTTTAGTCCATGGACTTTTTTTTATCGTTTTTTAATTAACAAAGCTTCTTCATCCATCAGTTTATACACAAAAATTGTTGCCCTGTATGTAAATTTTAAAAATGTAATATAAATCAGAATAAGGCATAAAGGGATGATTCTGAGGGAGGACCTCTTCCCACCCACCCAAAATAAAAATTAGCATCTTTATGTATCACTTAGTTTCTGTGCATAATAAAAAGAAAAACAGAATGGTATATGGAGACCAAAATACTACTTCTTTTACTTTAAATGCTAAGGTAAAGGCCATAGTTTAGTTGGTTATAACTAAGTAGACTCCTGACGCTGAACCCAAGAATTAAGCAGATTCCCACCCAGTCACCCTCATGGTCAGAGGTAGCAGATTACCTCTGCTAAACACAAACCATGTGTGGACTTAATGGGCAGCTTATTTCAGTTCCAAGGAAGAGAAGTGGGAGAGCTGATCAATTACATTTCACTCTAATGTCCCAGGGTTGGAGTAAGTAAAGAGACAGATTCTTTCATAGGCAGGAAACATAACGAATGAGGATTAAGGTTCCCCTCTAAAATTCCTACCCATAATTCTTTAAAATCCATTAAGCTTTTGCAAGATACCTGATGAAATAGGTCTGTAGAAGCATGATTGTCCCCTTTGGAAGATAGAACCAATGGTGTTTCAGGAAAACCCTGCCCAATCTTCATTCCTTCATAAGCCTTCATTTCCATTGCCAATCACTGCTCTTTGGGAATCATCCTGGGATCACAGGTAGTCACTTTACATTTTGTGAAATGGAGGAGAACAATGTATTATCTAAATTAGCTCCAAGGCTACTCTATACTCAAGAGTAAATATCCTTTCTTATTCAATTTGCCATCTCAAAATAAAACCAACCACATTATCCACATAGCATTCCAGAAATTCTACAAAGACATTAAACACATTTCAATAGTAAAAGTACTTATATATAGGAACACCTTTATGTGGATAAGAAATCATCTCAAGACCATGGCCTAATTTTAAGAGAGCATGGTTAACTTCCCTTGTGACTTAAAACTCCAAAATATTTAAATTCAAATGTCTTAATATCTGAAGTCAAACTATTTTACCCATTTGAGTTAAAAGTAAAAATTACCAACATTTTAAGTGAAAGTCTAAACTCCATCTTTTCTGGCAAAATCTTGGCCTGTGTGGAATTGGAGGTTTTTAAACAGTCTCATAAAGATGTGCAATTTCTTTGGGATCACAAATTGTAATGCAAAATCTCTAGCATATCTCAGTTTTAAACATCCCAATGAGCAAATAGGGCATGCATGACATTTAGCACAATTTCAAATTCAAAAGGAAGTCAATGCCCAGGCCCTAGAGCCATCAATGCCAAGCAACACCATGCTCGAATACCTAGAGCTGAAAGACCGCAGCAAAGGGAGACCCAGGTCTTGACAGTACCAACCTTAACAAGATGTGGATGGGATAAGGTACAAATGCACAGAATCCCAAAGTGGAAAGCATAAAACTAAGCAGAGAGGGCAAATGCTCCTGGAAGAAAGTGCAGGGGTCCTGCATATCGGGGCACTCTGCTCTGTTCTTAGTGCCTGGGACCATCTCTCTTTGGGCCTTCTGATGCCCACGTTGCTGCTGGGACTCTTAGGTGCCATGAACCATGGTTCAGGGGGCCCTACATCTGCCTGTTCATGCCCTCCTGCTTTGACCATGCGGCTGTGGCTTCAAGGACCTTTGCTAAACATTTTCTCATGAGGACAGCAACATGCTGAGAAACTCATGAAGAGGCAGAACCACCCAGGTGGCGAAATCAGGATTTGTTAAAAGACAGCCAAGGCTGGCATAGCGACCCAAAGTGACTAAGCTGTGTCATGCATGGAAAATATGTGATCATATCCTAATGGACCAGCACAAACTAGCCACTAAAATGATACCCATGGGTGAGTTCTTTGAGATTCATGACCAAAGAAATAGGCAGATGAAAGCCATCCAACAATTGGATGACCTGTACCCAACTTGCCCGGGACTCGCAGCATCTGTGAGTCCTCCTTTCCTCCTCTTGTCTCTGTCTCTGCCCCTGCCCTGGAATCTGGCTAGTCCAAGCACCTGTGACAAATGCACCCTGAGAGACAGAGACGACTAGAGCCAAATCTAGGCTGGCTTCCCCATAGCCTGGACCTGACCCCTCCCAGAGGGCACGCATATCGGTCTTATATTTGACCTTCGCATCAGTTGTACCAGACCATCTGTTAATGTTCTTCATTTGTACCATTCCTTCCACTGAAATAAACTAACACCCTCAAATGAATTGAGAAAAATCTCTCAAAATGGGATTCATCTTGTCCCTATGAATATGCCATATCTAGGGGGAAAAATGGGAGAGTCTTTCTTTCTAAAGCAGTATATAAATTTAAAGTTTCTTAATGCCCATTTTCTCTCAGAGTCACATGATTTTTGAATCCTGGTACTTGAGAATGAACCAAAATGACACACTGTGTGTGATTTTTGTTGTTGTTCTTTCTGTTCTGTTCTTCCCTTTTCCTTTTCTGTGACTACTTCTCCTGATAGATCCCTAGGTCTGAGGCTTTCACTGCACCTTTACATGCAAGTTATCTGCCAGTCACCCCTAGCAAATTAGAGAAATTGCTGTGATTGCTCCTGAAGCTTGTGCCTAGGGAAGTGGTTCTCTGTGTAGTCTCTAGCAGCAGCCTCCCTGGAAATCTGTTAGATTCAAACTCTTTGGTCCTATGGAGACATCTGAATCAGAAATTCTGAGAATGTGGCAGGCCTAATAACTATTACGCTAAGAAGTTCTCCACATTATTTTAGTGCAAGCTCAAGTTTCAGAATCATTCTCTCTCTCTCAAAGAGGGGTTGACATACTTTTCCTATCAAAAACCATTGAGCCTTTATAGTATGTCACAACCAC
Source organism: Geosciurus inauris (assembly GCA_004024805.1). Taxonomy (NCBI): domain Eukaryota; kingdom Metazoa; phylum Chordata; class Mammalia; order Rodentia; family Sciuridae; genus Geosciurus; species Geosciurus inauris. The sequence goes on along the minus strand of PVHX01009926.1, from coordinate 26,918 downwards.
TCAATTCTGTCACTGTGGAGAGAAAGTGGCCTTAGACTAGAGTAGCTGTGTTCTCATAAAACTTTATTTACAAAAGAATTCTGTGGCTAGATGGCCATGCTGGTTGTAGTTTGCTGACTCCTGCTCTGGGGGAAAGAAAGATGCTGTCTTTCTTAAACTTTTCAATTCCATGTATTTGTGCAACATGTTCTCCCAGGGCACAGACATACGATCCATAATAACTCAATCATCCTGAAATATAGGCATTAATTGTTTGAGGATTATTCATTCTTATGTATATAAAAAGTTACATTAAAGATGAGACTGATTTCTTCAACAATTTCTCCTTGGCTCTGAATATAGGATAGAATTTGGAACAGTTATTTGGCAATACCTATCTATGCCTGGCACTAAGTCTTTAAAACTAGATTCGATGAACTGTAAATCATAGAACTATATGAACTTAGCTCTTATAATGTTTAAATGCAACAATTATTTTATGCCTGCCAAAGGAATCATATAAAGATTCCCCTTTTCCTCTATTACAGTCTTTGCTATATTTGTCAGAAAAATCCCAGTCTATGAAGTAAGTTGTGGTCACACACACACCTGTTAGAAGGCCATCCAGGACATCTTTACTACAGCTAAGAAACTTTGTGATTCATGTGCACTTTTGCTAAACTCACCCCTGTGAGCCATGTGCCTAGCTGGGACAATCCCTTGCTTGTGCCAGACTCATTTCTAACCTTGCCTAAGACCTGCACAGCCTTATAAAATCAAGCTTGAATTAGTCTATCCTGCAACATGAAGTCAAGCTGTAGCAACTAAAATTGGCTTACTACAAAGATCTAAAAAAAAAGCAAGATCAGGACACCATAGTGATATAGGAAAGCTGCAAGTCCAAAGATACAGTCAGCATTCATCAAAATGTGCTCTAAAGTGATTTCTTTGCTCCAAAATCTTAAAATTTAATTCTTGGTGCCTCTAGCCAATGTATCAAATATTGAAGTCTCTTAGAAGATTTAATAAATACCTCCATTCTTTCATATCTAAGTTCAAAATATATTGAAAATAATATAAAGGGTAACTGTGAACATTATGGCTTACAAGTTCTGAGTTAAAAAAACATATTGAGCCTACTGGGTTTTTAAACACTGAAACCCAGAATTGGGTGGAATTACAGAGTCTTGAAATCCACAAACTGGGAGAGACCTTTCCATATTCACTGCAGTTTCTCACAGAGACAGGCTCCTGTGCTACAGCAGGAAAGCATGCGAATCTTCTAGAAGCTTTAAAAAGATTAAGATGAACTGAACTTATGTAGCCATACGTAGCCTGTTTAGGTTTTCCAAATATATCTAACAACTGATCACTCGTGTTCTTAGGGAAGAGTATTTAAAAGAATAGAAAGTAGAAAAGATCATTGTTAGTTGGACTCCTTCCACAAGGAAAGAAATTATCAGGAGTGGGAGGTAATTATCCTCTTTAACAGAAACCATAAAAGGCCAACAATCCTTGCTCAACAATAATCCTCACTTTCAAACTCTTCCCTACAAAATGAACCTAGTGTTCTAGGTTCTAGTGCTGTCGGTTCTAGACTTCTACAGGAGCATTTCTGCCTTCTGATCCTCTTTGATGTAGCTGCCCAGAGGAGCAATGGTAGTGTTTTGAAAAAGAGGATAGAGGGAGGCTGAATCAGCCCTAGAGTGATACCCCTACTGCATCATTGCCAAGCTCCTTAGTCAGTCTTCCACTCCTTGCACCCAAAGCATTCCTGATGAAGATGGAAGAATTCCATACAACTACTTGAACTCTGCATTGCTCAGTTTCACATCCATAAATTTAATGCCTTAAAAATCTGTAATTAAATCATGTATCTTGAATCATAACAAGTAGAGACAAAGACTCTTCATTTGAAATACTCACCAACAATGTTTTATATTTTGTAAGTTGGGCTATAATTTAAATATAGTTAAATGCACTTATGGTGGGTATACAGTGTGGTGAGTGTTGACAAATTCAAGCATCCATGGGCCCATGTCCCTATAAAGAGGTGGAATTTTATCATTACTCTTAGGACTTCTCAAATGTACTTTGCGGTTCTGTCCCTGCCCTGCTCCCTGTTATTATTTCTAGCACCATAGGTCAATTATGACTATTTAAAAACTGCAGATCAAAGTAGTAAATCAGTGTGTACTCTTTTCTATTTGGATGCCTTAACACAACATACTATTGCTAGCTTCATCCATGGTGTTGTAGTATCTATATTTGTGAGACGTGTCTGCTGTACACATATGCCAGAACCTTTTTATACATTCACTTGTTGAAGAATACTTTACTTGCTTAATGTTTTGTTCTCTACTATGACAAAAGCTCCTGTGAACAAATGTGTAACCTTTGGGGAGACATGTTTATGTACTGGGTAAGTAGTTAAAAGGAGAATGTTGAGCCATAAGATGACAAAATATTTTCCAACATGATTTTATTATTTAGTTCTTCTGTTAGCACTGTGTGAGAGCCCTGGTTATTCCACATCTTCCCAATGTTTGCTATTATCAAACTGTTGGATATGTAATGACATTTCATTATTATTATTTTTTTTGGTACCAGGGATTGACTCAGGGGCACTCGACCACTGAGCCACATCCCCAGCCCTATTTTGTGTTTTATGTAGAGACAGGGTCCCACTGAGTTGCTTAGCGCCTCACTGTTGCTGAGGCTGGTTTTGAACTTGCGATTCTCCTGTCTCAGTCGTTATATTTTAATATATATTTCTCAAATAACAAATTATGTTAAACATTTTTTTCATATAATTATTGGCCATTGGTAAATCTTGCTCTTTTTCAAGTCCTTTGATCAGTGTAATCAGAGAATTTGTCTTCTTTATATTGATTTTGTAACCTGTGACTGCTGTGTTTCTTTCTTAATAATACCTGTTTTCTGGTGAGCAGAAACTTTTTTTTTATTACATTATCATTTTTTTTCTCATGGTTATCACTGCTTTCTTTCATTTAGTAAGTCTTTTCTTAACACTTGCCATAAAAAACATTTTCTTATGTTTTTTTTTCCTAGAAGCTTAATAATTCATTCATTCAGGTTGCTAATTAATCTGAAATTAAGTTTTGCGTATGGTGCAAGATAGATGTCATATGGATACGGATATGCAATTAATTGTTTCAGCAACATTTGTTGAAAAGACTTCCCTTTCCTTCTTCCACTGAATCATTTTCACACCTTTGTCAAAAATCAATGGACTAGATAAGTGTGATTTTATAAGTGGTACCAGTATCCATTTGTTTTTTCTTATAGTAAGACCACACTGTCTTAATTAGTGTAATTTTATAATAAGTATTGAAATAAGTCAGTTTTGATCTTTATTTTCAAGATTATTTTGGCAATACAAGGTCTTTGAATTTCCGTATATATTTTAGATTCAGTGTGCTAGCCCGCTTTTTGTCATTGTGACCAAAATACTGATCAGAACAACTTTAAGGAGAAGTTTATTTTGGGTTCACAGTTTCATAGGTTAAGTTCATGTTTGGCTAACTCCATTGCTAGGGCCTAAGTGAGGCAGAACACCATGGCAGAAGGGTATGGCAGAGAGAATCTGCTTCATTCCTGGTAGCCAGGAAACACCCAGAGAGGGAAAGGGGCTGCAGGGAAGATGAGCGCTTTCAGGGTGCGGAACCAGTGACCCACTTCCTCCAGTCATGCCCCACCTGCCTACAGTAACAATCCAGTTAATCCATTCAAAGTAAGATGGACTGATCAGGGTATAGCTCTCATACTCCAGTAATTTTACCTCTGAATATTCCTTCATTAACACAGGAGTTTTGTTGGGATGCCTCAGCTCCAAACCATGACAAATTAGCTTGTCAATTTCAACCAATAATTTAATTCTTTGGTATTGATTAGTATTTATAAATCAATTTGGATGAAATTGGTTTTTATTATAATTTTGAGTAACACAAACCACGAACACAGTATATTCTGCCATTTGTTTGGATTTCATTTAGTTTTTCTTGGAAGCATGTTTTGTAGTTTTCAGTGTAGAAGTTTACAAAGTTTACATTAAATTCATTGCTATTAATTTTATAATTTTCCATGTTGTTTAAAATTTATTTATATTTTATCATTTTAATAATGTTGCTCATATATAAAAGACCAATTGATCTTTGTGTATTAGCATTTATTCCATGAATATGTTAAAATCATTTAATAGGTCTAGTAGGTTTTTTTGGTACATTACTTAAGATTTTCTACATATACAATCATGTTATCACCATAGAGAACTAGTTTCAATTTTCCCTTTCTAGTCTCTTTGCCTTCTATTTATTTTACTTGCATTGTACCTCCAGTACAATGTGAAAAAAAGTGATGAGTAGCAAATCTTGATTTATTTTAAAAAATCCCAAAGCTAAAGGAAAGTCAAGATTTTTTTTCCATTAATTTTAGCTCACATTTATAACTAGATGCCCTATTTCATTTTGTGGAAATTCATTTGCATTTCTAGTTTGCTGAGACTATATATGTTGAATGTTAAATTTAAATGCTTATTTTGCATCTATTGAGATAAACTTTCAAAAAGTTAAATAAATACATCTCTTAGAATAGATATGAGAAGAGATTAAGCTTTGTTATTTGCCTGTCATATATCAGTAGGTTTTATTTTTTCTAAATTGAGTTTTTGAGACTATCTATATTTAAATGGAACTTCATTGATAAATTAAAGCCCCTAGACTTGGTAGAGAAGCCAAAGTAGAACAAAGAGGAGAAAATAGTAAAATAGTAACAAAATTTTAAATGAAATAAATAACAAAATTTTTAAACAAACTATACTCTTAATAATCAGATTGGAATCACAAGTCTGGTGGTCAGTCATTCATTCCTTCATTTATTCATTCAAAAAATATATCAAGTACATCTTATGTTTGAGGAATAATTAAATGATTCCCAAGTTTTTTTTTTTTTTTTGAGGCTATTGTGAATGGGGTAGTATTCCTAAATTAGAGGACTCATCATTGATGTAATGAAATGCATTTGATTTATGGGCATTGATTTTATAGCCTGCTAATTTGCTGAATTCATTTATTAATTCTACAAGTTTTCTGGTGGAATCCTTGGATCCTCTGAGTATAAAATCACATTGTCCACAAATAATGATACTTTGAGTTCTTCTTTTCCTATTTGTATCCCTTTAATTTTTTTCATCTAATTGCTCTGGCTAGAGTTTCAAGGACTATGTTGGATAGAAGCAGTGAAAGAAGGCATCTCTGTCTTGTTCCTGTTTTTAGAGGAAATGCTTCCAATTTTTCTCCATTTAGGATAATGTTGGCCTTTGGTTTAGCATAGATAGCTTTTACAATGTTGAGGTATGTTCCTATTAGCCCTAGTTTTTCTAGTGTTTTGAACATGAAAAGGTACTGTATTTTGTCATATACTTTCTCAGCATCTATTGAGATAATCATATGTTTCTTATCTTTAAGTCTATTGATGTGATGGATTACATTTATTGATTTCTATATGTTGTACCAACCTTGCATACCTAGGATGAAATCCACTTGATTGTGGTATACTATCTTTTTAATATGTTTTTGTATGTGATTTGCCAAAATTTTGAGAATTTTTGTGTTTATGTTCCTCAGGAATATTGGTCTGAAGTTTTCTTTCTTTGATGTGTCTTTGGTTTTGAAATCAAAGTGATACTAGCCTCATAGAATGAGTTTGGTAGGGTTCGCTCCTTTTCTATTTCATGGAATAATTTAACAAAAGAGGTAAAAGACCTCTACAATGAAAACTACAGGACATTAAAGAAAGAAATTGAAGAAGACCTTAGAAGATGGAAATATCTCCCATGCTCTTGGATAGGCAGAATCAATATTGTCTAAATGGCCATACTACCAAAAGCACTATAGAGATTCAATGTAATTCCAATTAAAATACCAATTTCATTCCTTATAGGAATAGAAATAGCAATCATAAAATTTATTTTGGAAAAATAATAGACCCAAAATAGCCAAAGCAATCCTTAGCAAAAAGAGTGAAGCAGGAGGCATCACAATACCAGATCTTAAACTACACTACAAAGCTATAGTAACAAAAACAGCATGGTACTGGCACCAAAATAGACATGTAGACCAATTGTACAGAATAGAAGACACAAAACAAACCCACATAAATACAGTTATCTTACACTAGACAAAGGTGTCGAAGGTCCATACATTGGAGAAAAGATAGACTCTTCAACATATGGTGCTGAGTAAACTGGAAATCCATATGCAGCAAAATGAAATTAAATCCCTATCTCTCACCATGCACAAAACTCAACTCTAAGTGGATCGAGGATCTAGGAATTAGACTAGAGACCCTGTGCCTAAGAGAGGAGAAAATAGGTCTAAACCTTCAACACATCAAATTAGGCCCCAACTTATTTAACAAGATTCCTAAAGCACAAAAAATAAAATCAAGAATCAATAAATGGGATGAATTCAAACTAAAAAACTCTTTTCAGCAAAGAAACAATCAACAAGGTGAAGATAGAGCCTACATTTTGTGAGAAAATTTTTGCCACATGTACATCAGATAGAGCACTAATCTCCAAGATATATAAAGAACTCAAAAAACTTAACACCGAATAAACAAACAACCTAATCAATAAATGGGCTAAGGAGCTGAATAGACAAGTCTCAGAAGAAGATACAATCGATCAACAATTATATAAAAAATGTTCAACATCTCTAGCCATTAGAGAAATGCAAATCAAAACTACTCTAACATTTCATCTCATGCCAGTCAAAATGGCAGTTATCAAGAATACAAACAACAACAAGTGTTGGTGAGGATGTGGAGGAAAAGGCACACTGGTGCCTGCAAATTGGGACTGGAAATTGGTGCAACCAATCTGGAAAGCAGTATAGAGATTCCTTAGAAAACTTGGAATGGAACCACCATTTGACCCAGCCATCCCACTCATTGGTCTATACCCAAAGGACTTAAAAACAGCATACTATAGTGATGCAGCCACTTCAATGTTTATAGCAGCACAATTCACAATTACTAAACTGTGGAACCAACCTCGATGTCCTTCAATAGATGAATGGATAAAGAAACTGTGGTATATATACACAATGAAATATTACTCAGCAATAAAAGAGAATAAAATTATGGCATTTGCAGGAAATGGATGGAATTGGAGAACATCATGCTATGTGAAATAAGCCAATTTTAAAAAAACAAAGGCCAAATGTTCTCTCTGATAAGTGGATGCTGATCCATAATGTGGGAGGGGGCCTGGGAAGAATGGAGGAACTTTGGTCAAAGGGGAGGGAAGGGAGGAGATGGGACATGGGGACAGGAAAGATGGTGGAATGAGATGGACAACAATGCCCTAGATACATGTATGACTGTACATATGGTATGTACGACATATATTGTGTACAACCAGAGAAATGAAAAGTTGTGCTCCATTTGTGTACAATGAATCAAAGTGCATCCTGCTATCATGTATACTTAATTAGATTAAATAAATTTTAAAGAGTGCACATAGCATAATTTGGTCAATTTTATTTCCAATGAATCCTACTTTTTAAAAATTATTTTAGTTGTAGATGGACACAAATATCTTTATTTTATTTATTTATTTTTATGTGGTGCTGAGGATCAAACCCAGTGCCTCCCACATGCAAGGCAAGCGCTCTACCACTGAGCTACAATCCCAGCCCTGAATCCTATTTTTATGTATAATAATAATGCACCAATTAAAATAAATATATACACATAAAAGGAATAAATAAATATATGTATGCATGTACATGCATACAGATTAAGAATGCTAGAATGTGCCAAAAAAAAAAATCCAAAGTGATTGCCATAGTTATTACTAGATAATGTGATTTAGTATGGCTTATTTTTCTTCTCTAATTAACCATATGTTGTGAATTCTCTTCAAAAGAATGTTTGATTTTTATAACTTGAAAGAAGTTATTAATCACCCTGAGATGAAGACAGAGTAACCTCTGAATCTTAATATCACTTACCTGGGAGAGGTGTTCATATGGTACAGATTGGCAAATCGCCATGTTACAGATGCATAGTCTCTGTAGTCACTAGTTCAATGTCATCTGGAACAACATCCATCATGTTTATGCTAGACATCACACACAGGTTTTCTCCCCATATGCCATTATACCAGGTAGTAAATTAAATGTTTAGGATATGATAAAGATAGAATTGAAGGAATGAAGAATCAGTTTCTTATGCTCAAGGCCAGTTTCACTGCATGCTTCTCTTCAAGTGCACCCAGTTTTTATACGTCCAACCCAAAAGGACTTTCACTAGGGAATATCACAGTGTCTGTTCACTAATATCTAATTTTTCTAGACTAATTGTTTCTATGTCTTAGAACCCTGCTCATCAGCTCATCAGCTGGGTCTACTGGACACGATGGTATTGCAGGTACCAAGAACATGTGGCAAGCACTCATTCCTTCAACAAATAACTGAGAGCTTCCTGGAAATATTCTAAGTATTTAGGACATATCCGTGAAGGGCAGAGATAAGACTCTTGTTTCCATAAAGTTTCCATTCTAGTGGCAATGGAGAGACAGAAAACAAGCCAAGGGATCAGTTGTAATGCATTATAAGTGCTAAGAAAGGAGAAAAAAAAGTGTGCCTGAAAGTACTGCCCTCTCTAGACAGGGTGATAAGGCATGGGGCCTAAGGGGTGACATTAAGTAACCTGCTAACAAAAATCCTGCATGGAAAAGTATAGGTGAGAAGATTCCAGGCACAAGGAACATGCAGGACCTAAACACTGAGCTGGGAAAGAACTCGAGTGTCAAGACAGTGAGAGAGAGAAGGCTGATGAGGCCAAAATGTAATGGATAAATCAGAGCAGGAACAACCATGGTGTGAGAGGTAGACAAGGGTGCAGCCACTGTGTGACTTCTATAATTACTACAGATCTCTGTAAAATTACTCAATTCCCTTTCTAGCTTTGAAGGTTTTTTGTTTTTACACAAATGATCTTTTCCATACCTTCAAATATAACTCCTAAGACTAATTGTGGGAATAATTATACGAGGGTACAAAAAGACAACAGAGGGTTTTATTCATTCTAAGGTGACTTAGAAATAAAGAGCAAATGACATTTGATATTCCAGGCGTTTGTTTCATTTCTCCCTGCTCTCAGTTTTAGAAAGCATTATGTCTCCTCTACTGGATCATGAACATGAGTTATTGAACCTCTGTACCCTCATTTACTCATCAAATACAGATAATAACCCCTACAGTAGCAACTGGGCAGTCATGATGTGAAATTTTAGTGAGATAATGGATGTGAAATAACTATAAAGAGCCACAAGCACTGAGAGGAACTAGTATTCAAGTAGAAGTGGTTAACCTATAAAATACCTTTTGTAAAACAGGAATTTTCCTTTCCGTTGTTAGGAGACTTAAAATCACCAATGAAATCACCGCATTTATTAGTTTCCTAACACTGCTGTAGCAGATCGTCACAACTTTTGCGGCCTTAAAATAATGCAAATTTATAATCTGAATAGTTCTGAAGGGCAGAAGTCAGAAGCAGGTCTCACCGAGCTGAAATCAAGGTATTGGCAGGACTACATTCCTCCTGGACATCCCAGGAGAGAGCTTATTTCCTTTCTTTCTCCAGCTTCTGGAGGTTCCTACACTCCTGGGGCTGTTCTCCATCTTCAACGCCAGCAACCTGGGGTGAGTCTCCAATGTTGCCATCTCCGTGCTCCTCTCTTTTCTGCCTCTCTGGTCCATTTATAAGTGTTCTTATGGTTTTGTTAAGTGCACCTGGATAATCCAGGATCAATTTTTCATCTCAAGATTGGCTGATTCAAACTTAATACCAGTACTGTGTTAACTGCCCTTGTGATGTAACCTGATACACACAGCTTCCAGGGATTAGAACATGGTCATCTTTGGGCAGCTGCTACACTGCATGTCACACACAGTAGAATGGGCCATGGAGGAAATCCCATGTAAGCAGTCAGGGGGTTAAACTGGGAGTGAGATTGCAACTTAGGTTTTGGTGTTTAAAGGAAGAGAATATTCTATGCAAGTCTGACACATACACATACAGAAATAAACTGTCTCAAGGAGAGGAGGAAACAATTGACTCTGTATTGGTTCCAGCTCTAAAGAACAGCACTAACCTTCCAGTGTTTAGGCCTTTCTGAAAAGGAACGCGTAAAGTGAAATTTCAAAAATACCCTGAACTCCATAAATCAGAAGTTTATTTTCACAGCATTTCTAGCCTAGCCCAGGTTCTTTCTCTCATACAATTGCCTTCTAGTCTGAACTCAGTCACGTTCTGCAGTTTTTGTAAATATCTTCTTGTTTAGTTTAGACTTTTTCTCCTGACTTTTAATTTAATAGCTGGTTCATTATAAGAAAAATTATTTTGGACCAAAATGTCTACAGTGGCTTTGCCTATGATAACATATAATCATGACAAATAAAAACTCTCCCTGATGCCAAGACCGTGACAGATCAGAAACTTAAGTGTAACATATGATCTGTGCATAACTAAAATTTATTAAGATCATCAGTATCAAAAATTAATCATGAGCACACTACCCACAGGGCTTTTTATGTTAGGCAATGAAGATAAATAGATATGAGACATGGTTTCTGCTCGTAAAGGCTTTACAAGTTCTTTGGGGTGATAGTATCCATACATAAAACAGAAAGTCAAAATGCAAGGCAGAATGCCATGAGGGTGGTTGAGGCAATGAATGCTGCAGAGGAGGAAAATCTCAGAAACAGTAAAGAGTCACTGAAAGAGAGAAAGAACATATATTGCAGGCCTTGTGACAGACACTTGAATTCAGTTTGTCTTGCAAAAGTATAGAGAAGCAAACTGGTCATTCTGGGCAGGAATGAAGACATGGACACAAAATCCCACAGACAAAAACCATACATAATCTCTCTCTCTCTCTCTCTCTCTTTTTTTTTTTTTTTTTTTGGTACCGAGGATTGAACTCAGAGATACTCAACCACTGAGCCAAATCCCCAGCCCTATTTTGTGTTTTTTGTAGAGACAGGGTCTCACTGAGTTGCCTAGCACCTCGCCATTGCTGAGGCTGGCTTTGAACTCGTGATTCTCCTGGCTCTTCCTCCCAAAGTGCTGAGATTACAGGCATGCACCACCACGTCCGGCCACAAATGATCTCTTTGAGAGACAATGAGACTTTGAACAGCACAGGTGACATGTGTAGAGTAAAGGTCAACTTGATCGTTGCCTGCACAGCTCTTGACATCAAGGCATTTGCTTGACTCTAAACCTTCCATAAGAGCTTTGAGTAGGGGATACCAGTGTGAAAGGCTAGTGCAGGAAATCAGTGACAGAGTGTTATAATCATGAATCTCTGCCTATACCATTATCTATTTCATCTTTCTCTATTCTTATATTTATACTAACAGCTGCATCTACAAACACATACATGAATGATTTGGCCTATTTCCTCCATTCAATAATAACTTCTTGGTCCAAAGAATGGGTACTAACTTACTTTTTTGAAGCTGAACCACAGCACCAAAGAAGTACTAGGGAAAAACTTTAACATTTCCGTCTATTGTCCAATATTTTGACAGTTCAAATTTGCAAACATAATGCCTTTTAAATTTTCTGACTTCCCCACAAAACAAATCCTCCTCTTGTGAATACTTTCCATGAACACTTGTCTTCTAGGAACAAGCAGAAAAGCCACATCCTTAGTACGGGGTTTCACAAATTTGTCAGCCAAATTTGTGGCTACCTGACACATTGCACTCCTCTGAATTTGCTCCTTGCCAATATCTATGCTGGTGTAAATCTGTAGGTGTGGGTGCCAACACCTCAAAAATGCCTTCAGCTCCTCTGGCTTATCTCTAGGAATGACAGGGATATGGCTCAAAGAACTGAATACCCAATACTAACACTCAATAGTGGTGGAAAGTGCAACCAGACAGTTAACAGGTTTTGTGAATAAAACAGGCAATGGAAAAAAAAAAGTGTTTCCAGTGCCTCTGAGTTTGTCTATACTTCTAATTAAAGGCAGAGAATTTTTTTTAGATGTGGCTCCCCTCACCAGTGCTGACAGATATACAATATGAAAGGAATGGGAAGTACATTGATGAAAATATGTAAAAAGAGGCATCTCATTTCCAATTCAGAACTAACGTTCTTATGCTTTACACTTATAGTTATATCAGATTATAGGCTACAGAAGTTCCTTGATATATATCTAAAATTATCAAAATATAATTGTGGATTAGACAGTGAAAGTTTCATCAGTTTTTTTTCGTGAATGGGAACTCTTTCACAAAGAGATCACATGGCTCTCAAAGTTCTGCAGTCAGTTAATAAAATTATATTTAAGTATGTAGGCACATAAGCTTTCAGTAGTGGCATTTTCATAGTATTCCTTACTCAAACTCCCTTTTTAGCTCAAAAAATATTCTCACTAAAATTCAGTGAGTATCAACTTTTTTTTTTTTTTTTTGGTACTGGGGATTGAACTCTATACTATCAGGAAATACTATACAACATGAATTTGGATAAACATTAAAGGATTTAATGGATGTAAGGTTTACAGCACAGGATCTGGAACTTCATGAGTGCTCAGTAAAGGAAGATGTTTGGGTTTGCTGTTGCTATGTAACAAAACACCCAAAGTCAGTAGCTTACAGCAAGAAGAATCACTACCCCTCAAAGGTCTATAGTTTGACTGTATTCATCTGGGTGCTCTGCTACTGCTTCCCAAGCTTTGGCTGGTTCCAACATCTATAATGCCTTGATTACATGATTGGCAGCTAATGCTAGAGTGTTAGCATGGAGCTGCACTGGATTTGTCAGCCAGATAACCTCAGTTCTCCTCCTAACATGTTCAAAGAGAAAAGTGGCCAGTGCACAAATCAAGATGAAAATCTCTTAAGATATAGTCCTCAAGTTTTTGTAATGTCATTTTCTTCTTATTCTTTTTTGTCAAATAAAGTCATAAAAGCAGCCTAGATTCAAGAGAAGCAATAAGCTATATCTCCATTTGAGGGGCATGGCAATAATTAATAGCTATGTTCAATGTACCATAGCTTTTTCTCTGGCTATAAATTATTCATAACATTTCCACAGGCAAACATATGTACACACATGGTCTCAGTTTCCTAGGGCTGGCAGAACACAGTGCCTTAGACTTAAGTGGCTTAAAAAATAGACTGTCACCTAGTCAGTTCTGAAGGCTAGTAGTGAGAAGTCAAGGTGTTAGCAGAGTCATATTCCCTCTGAAACATGTAGGAGATATCCTTTCTTAACTTTTCTAACATTTTGGAGTTTACCAGAATTCCTTGATATTTCTTGATTGATAATTATTTCATTTCAATCTCCATATTCATCATCACATGGCCATTTTCTCTCTGCATGTCCTGTGTCTTTGTAAAGCCATATCTGTCACACTAGATTTAGGATTAACCCACCCTACTCCAGTATGACCTCATCTTAATTATATCTGCAATGACCCTATTTCCAAATACTGCCACAACCTGCACAGCCATTAATTCAGAAAACTGGTAAGGGGTGATGGGGGCTTAAGAAAGACACAAACATTTAGAGGAAAAAGAAGGATTAGGTGGGACAATGAGCTTGGGTGGAGAAACAGTAACCCAGAGGTGGCACTAAACATTTATTATATAGGGTCTCACAATCAGGAGGTTAAAGACTATAGAAGCATTGTTCTTTGTGCACTAGAAAGTTACAGGATTAGAAACATTTTTGTAGTTATTACATTGTTGCAATGCTAGGAGCTTCCTGTAGCACCCAGGAAGCCCATTGTTCAAAGTATCTACTAAGCCAGCGGGTTTGGAGGTTATAGCATTAGTAAAACATTGTAATTATCTTGCTGTGCTCAAAATCCTCTATCCCCAGTAGCTAGTGTCTGCGATGTAAGCCAAGACTGACACAGCTTCCTCCATGCTTTGCACAGAGCCTTCAGGAACAGGGCGTCACCATAGCAACTGGGCAATCGTGACCTGTACTTTTTGCACATGAAATTCCCAGCATTTGAAAGTGCCCCACAGCTACAAGACAATCAGACTCTGATCTGGATCACTGACATATCCCACAAAGGTATATCTGTCACACTAGCTTTAGGATTAACCCATCCTACTCCACTACGACCTCATCTTAATTATATCCACAATGACCCTATTCCAAATAAGGTCATCCTTTGAGGTCCTAGTAATTAGGACTCTCAGGGAACATAATTCAATACATAAAACTTCCTCTCCCAAATCCCTTCAGTTTAATTCCATGATAATATCAGACTCAGGCTTAGCATCAAGAATTATGTATAACAAGTCCCAATGAGTACCTATCACTTGATTCCTCCTTCAGGAAGTGGGAAAAGCAGATGCAAGCAGAAATGTTTCTAGATTTGAGCCAACTGATAATGCTTCTTCCTGGCTCTTGGTTTCTGACCTCTGAGTCATGTTTGCAACTAAGTCTCTCACCCTTCTTCCTTCCATTTTGACATTTCTGTCACTTTCAGTCTAAGTTGACAATCTCTTAAAAAATTCTGTGGGTTTTTCTATACACAAACTTGTGACCCCTCCATTCGACCAACCAAATCTACAAAAGTCCCCTTTAAGTCAGTCTTCTCTTTATTTTCAGCCAAGTCTGAAGGCAGTGCAGCCTTAGAATTCTTTTTATTTAGGTTAAATAAAAAGAGGGCCCTATGAAACTTTGCAGTAAATATTGCTAAAATCTTATAGACCCACTGTGGATTTGATCTTGATCCTGTGGTCACATTTTACTAGTCCTGCCCTGGATTGGACCTTAGTCCTTAGGCATTTTTTGTTTTGAGAAACTTGATAGCTAGAAATACTATCTTGGGCTCTGTAGAGTTCCTTTATAACTTTTTATCCTGTGCTTTTCAGAGGAGCTAAAATAATCCAGTTGGGATTTTTCAACATTGTACCTCAAAATCTTCATAACCAGATCCAAATTTGATAAGGCACATTGTCTATCTGCAACATGGAATATTTTTCGATCAATACTTAACTATTTCACTATGTGAAAAGAAGATAGAAGTGAAATAATTATCTATTAAATGTTATCATGAGTTGACATGAGAAAATAAGGAGTTTGAAGTTAATATAAATGCCAATTTTTAAATAAAAGGAAGCCAGATAAGAGTCCTCTCCATTTACAAACTGTGAATCTGGATAATTTAAATTATCCTTCATTTTTTTAATGTTTGAAAATAATCAATGAATGAGGCACTTCATAATATTTATTTCAGATCTATAATAATTATTCTATTATTCTACAGTAATGAAATTGGACTTTTTAGTCTTTATTTCAAAGAATTAATATGTTTACCTCTTGAAGTCAGACACAGTATAGCATTCTCTTAATACACACTTACAAAATAGTGATAACAGTAACAATAACAACCACTACAACAGATATGATGAGTGTGTACCAAGTTCCAGGAACTCTTGCTACATTTTACCTTAATTAATAATTTAATCTTCATTGCAGCCCATGTGGTAGACAATATTAATGTCTTCTATATTTTACTGACCATCAAACTGAAGTATATGGAAATTAATTTTTCCAAGGTTACATAGGTAAGAAGTGGCAAAACCAGGTACACAACTACTTTTATTGAATAATATTCATGTGAACTCAAGCACTTGGCAAAAATTGTTAACACAAAAGAATTATTGATATTCTCAACTTCTTAGGTATTTATAATCAGAGGGACATTATAAAGTCATGGAAGGACCCTGCAGTTCCCCAACACACCCCTGCATTTTGTATGAGATCATGCAATTGTGAGGACTGAGAAATGGCACCATACATCCCCACAGCTGCCTCCCACTGGGGATAGCTACATGTGGGTGCACTTCACCATCAGGACTGAGAGTAGGTGCTGCAAAGGGGATGTTGAGTTTGTCCACCACAGCTTCTGGGGAAAAGTCATGCATGGGCTTGTTTCACTGCTGGAACTGTGAATAGGCATCATGAATTCCCACCTCCTCCCCATGGATAGCCATGTGAGGGACTGTACCTCCATCAGGATTGAAGGGAGGTGCTTCTGGGATTACCAATGCCCTTGATGGTAGCAAAGCTCACCCCAGATTACATGAGAAAATGCCCACCACATGTCTAATGCCACAATTCCCATTGCTGGAATGACCATACAGTGAATATCCACACTCTCTGATGTGTGTACCACACCAGCCTGGGCTGTTAGAGTTTCCCCACTCCTGTATGCTCCCAGGAGGTAGTGAGTTTCTTTGACTCTGTTCAGACACACACGGGACCCAGAGCCATTCATTACAGCCAAAGAAGCCACAGGTAGGCTACATTATGGTGCCAAGCTGGAATCTAAGCCAACATCACATATGAAACCTACATTCCAAGACACCTTTCAGGAGAAAGCCATTAACTATGAAAACCACCTTTTAAAATTGATAGCAATATCTGATATATTACATGCTCAAATCTCGGTGTAAGAGCACAAGAAATATGAAAATAAAGTAATATTATGCCTTTAAAATAACACAATAACTGTCCAGCAACAGATGTCATATATTATATTGGCAAAGTACTTAATAAATAATGTAAAAGAATTATTATAAAGGAGCTCATTGAGATTCAAGAGAATGCGGATAGACAATTGAATAAAATTTGGAAAACATGAATGAGAAATTCAGCAGAGATATCTTGAAAAAGAACGAAACATAAATCTTAAAAAAAAGTGAAGGTGCTCAATAATTTCAAGTAAAAACTCAGTCTAAGGCATCAACAACAGTCTGGGTCAAGAAGAATGAATATCTGGGCTGTAGGTGTAGCTCAGTGGCAGATTGCTTGACTAGCCTGTGTGAGACCCTGTGCTCAATTCCAAGTACTATGTAAGTAAAAAAAAGAAAAAAAATGTTGAAGAATATCTAAATTTGAAGATGTATTTTTGGAATTAACTATGTCAGAATAAAAAATAGGAAAAAGTAAAAGAATGAAGATAACCTCTGAGCTTTTTGGATACCACTAAATGAACAAATATTTACATTTTGGAGAATATCAAAAGGAAAGGACATAGAAATAATGAAATAATAGCAAAAAAAAAACTTCCACAAACTTAGGAAAAACATTGACATTCAAGTATAAGAGGAAAATAGGACCCTAAATAGACATGAGTAGAAAAAATTCTCACCACAGCTTATTATAGTCCACCATACTAAGAATTAAGAAAGGAGAATTCTAAAAACTATAAGGAAAAGCACCAAATTACATTTAAGAAAATGATCATGATACAAATAGCAGTTTTCTCAGCAGAATCTTCCAGAACAGGGGGGAATGGAATGACAGATTCCAAGCTCTGAAGGAAAATAACTGTCCATCAAGATTACTTATACAGCAAAACTATACTTCAGAGATCAAGGTGAAAGGAAGACTTTTCAAGGCAAGCAAAAGCTGAACAAATTTATCTCCACCAGACCAGCATTACGAAAGATGATATAAGAAGCCCTACATTCAGAAGCAATGAAGGTAACTACCACCATGAAAACTTGAAAGTATAAAACCTACTGAAGAAAAGATGCACAAAAGAATCAGATCTTGTCAATACAAGAAGCTTCTAAACTAGAAAGAAAAACAAGGGAAGAAGCATAGAACATAGGACATTAAAAATAATCAGAAGGAATTTAAACAAAATGATAGGCAAAAGTTTTTGCATATCAATAATAATCTTGAATGTAAACAGGGTGGCTAAATGGATACAAAAACTAAACCTAACGATGTGCTGCTATAAGAAACTCATTTTGCCAGTAAAGACAAACATACTGAAAGCTAAAGAATGAAAGAAGACATTCCATGTAAAACAAACTAAAAACAAGCAAGACTTTTTATATCAGACAAAACTGACTGAAAGACAAAATATATAATACGAGACAATAAGAGTCACTATATAGTGATCAAAGGATCAGTTCAGCAAGAAGTTATATCACTTATGACCACATGTGCCTAATGAAGATCACCCAATTTTATAAAAAAAAGAAGCATGATTAGATCTAAGTGAAAGACAGAACCCAACACAATCATAGTACAAGATCTAGCACCCCACTTTCATCAATGGAAAAATGAGACAGACAAAAAGTCAAAGAAATTATCAGAGATAAACTACTATAGATAATTTGGACATATCAAATATTTACAGAATACTTCATGCCACAGCTTCATAATACATATTCTTTTTTCAGTCCATGGCATATTCTCTAGAATAGACCACAAAAGAAGTTGCAAAAATTCAAATAAATTGAAATCCTATCATATCTTTTCTGATCACAAAGGAATAAAACTGGAAAGAAACAACAAAAGAACTTCAGAAATTATACAAATTCATGGAGACCTAGCAACATGTTATCGAATAAACAATGAGTCACTGACAAAAACAAAAGGGAAAATAAAATAAAAAATTTCTTGAAACAAATGAAGAATGAAAACAGAACATAGCAAAGCTTATGGGATAAAGAAAAAGCAGTACTAAAAGGGACATTTATAGCAATAAATGGCTGCATATAAGAAATACAAAGTTTTCAAATAAATAATCCAATAATGTATGTCAAAGGCCCAGAGAAACAAGAGCAAACAAATTCAAAATTAAAAAAGGAATAAATAACAAAGATCAGAGCAACAATAAACAAATAGAGGCTGCAAACAATAAAAGATACCAATGAAGTTTTTTAAAGATAAAAATCAATAAACTAGTAGATATATTACCTAAAAACAGAGAGAAGATGCAAATAAAATCAAAGATAATAAAGGAGACATTAAAACTGTTATCACAGAAATACAAAGTATCATTAGACATAAACAACCCTAAAAGAAAAAGATAAGTACCTGGACACATAATCTGTCAAAATTAAAGCAAAAAGACAGAGAGAACCTAAATAGACCAATTGCTAATAGTAAGATTGAATCAATAATAAAATCTCTCCCAACAAAGAAAAGTTCTGGACTGGATGACTTCACTGATCAATTCTATTAAATTTTTAAGGAAAAATTAATAGAAATTCTTCTCAAACAATTCCAAAAATTTGAAAGGGAGAGAATTCTTCCAAACTGATTCAGTGAGGTCAGTATTACTCTGATACACAAGACAAAAAAAGAAAACAAAAAGTATAAGCCAATATCTTTCAAAAACATCAATATATGTTCATTAACATTCAAAAATAAAATACTAGCAAATCAAATCTCAGTGTATATATAAACTTTCATTGATCATGATCCGGTAGATTTTATACCAGGGATGTAAGAATGGTGCAACACAAAAATCAATGAATTGACTATAAGATAACAATAATATGAAAGATAAAATCATATGATTATTGCAATAGATGCAGAAAAATTATTGAATACAATTAAAGATTTTTTATAATAAAAAATAAAACAAATTAGTTATGGAAAGAACATACCACACCTAATAAAGCCTATGTATAACAAACCCACAGTCAACATCTTACTGAATGAGGAAACGCAGAACAATTTTCCTCTAAGATGTAACACAAAACAAAGATTTCTACTCTCACCACTCTTATTTAATGTAGTACTAAAAATCACAGCCAAGGCAAGTAGGTAAAGAAAGAAATAAAAGGCATATAAATCCCTGTTTACAGATAATATGATTCTATGTAGAAAAACCTGAAGTCTCCACTAAATGACTATAATAACTAATAAACGAATTTGATAAAGTTGCAGAATACAAAAACAACATATAAACATAAGCAGTGTTGTTATGTACCTTTAGCAAAATTCCTGGGAAAGAAATCATGAAAAGAATTTATTCCTAATTGCTATAAAAATGTAAAATACTACTAGAAAATTTAACTAAGGAAGTGAAAGAACTCTATGATTCAAATGACAAAACTGATAAAAAAAAATTGAAGAAGACACACACACACAAATGGAAAAATGTCCCTCATTCATGGATTAGAATAAATAATATTGTTAAAACGTTTATACTACCCAAAGCAATTTACATATTCGGTGTAATCTTCATTAAAATACCAATCCTATTCTTCACAGACTTAGGAAAGAACCATAAAGTTCTTATGGGAGCATGAAAGAACCCAAATAACCAAAGCAACTTTGAAAAAAAGGACAGAGAAACAAAGCTGGAGGTATCATATTACCTGACTTCAAAGAATAACAGAAAGATGTGTAACTAAACAGCTTGCTGTTGACATAAAACCAGACATACAGACTAATGGATAATCTCACATATAGCCCACTGGTTTTTCACAAAGGCACTAAAATAATATAATGATTAAAGGACAGACTTAAAAAAAAAAATGATGCTAAGGAAATGACATTCACTTGCAGCATTTTTTCCCACCTTTGCAATGCTAGGTATTGAACCCAGGACCTTGGAGCTGTTAGGCAAGTGCTCTACAACTGAGCTACATTCCCACTCCAAAAGATTGAAATTTAACTTTTTTCTCTCACCCTATACAAAAATCAATCTAAAATGGATCAAATGCCTAAAAGTAAGATCTGAAATTATGAAACTACTAGAACAAAGCATAGGAGAAACACTTCAAGACATTAATATAGGAAATGATTTTTATAACACCCACAAAACACAGAAAACAATAATAAAAGTAGACTAATGGAATTATATCAAACTAAGAAGCTTCTGCACAGCAGAGGAAACAACCAACAGAGTGAAGAAGTAATTTGAAGAATGGGGAAAAGAGCAAACTCTCCATTTAATAAAGAATTAATATCTGCAACATATGAGGAAATTTGAAAAACAAACTCAATAATGAAAATCACAAATAACCAAATTTAAAAATGGGCCAAGGAGCTGGGCTCGGTGGCGCACGCCTGTAATCCCAACACTTTAGGAGGCTGAGACAGGAGAATCTTGAGTTCTAAGCAACTCAGTGAAACCCTATCTCTACATAAAAAAACACAAAATAGGGCTGGGGATGTGGCTCAGTGGTGAAGTGCCCCTGAGTTCAATCCCCAGTACCAAAAAAAATGGGCCAAGGATACAAATAGATACTTTGCAAAAGAAGAAATTCAAAGCACCAACAAAGATATTAAAAAATGTTCACTTTCATTCCCTGTCAGTTAAATGCAAGTCAAAATCACAATATCAACATCACACAGAATAACTAATGCTAGTGAGAATGTGGACAGAAGTAAACTCTTGGGATGTAGAGAATATAAATTAGTATAGCCACTATTGAAAACAGTATGGAGATACCACAAGAGATTTTAAATAGTTATAACATCTGATCTAGCTGTCCCACTTGAGGGTATATTTGTAAAGAAAATGATACCAACATATCAAAGAAACACCTGCACATCCACATTTGTTGTGGCACTATTTACAACAGCTAAGAAATGGAATCAACCCAGATGTCCCAATGAACAGAAGAATGGATAAAGAAAATGTAGTACATTATTTATCCATAAAAAAACGATACCCTGTCATTTGTCATCGGATGAAAATGGAGGACATTATACTAAGTGAAACAGAGTTTATGAATCATTAGAAGAAAAGAACTTAAAGCTTCTAAACACAAAATAATGATAAGGAAATGGAAACATTAATTATCCTGATTTGATAAGTACATATTTTATATCTATGTATCATCACATGGTACTGCATAAATATGAATAATTATTTCATACTAACTAAAAAGTTTTAAAAATACTTAAGGAGGTGGAAATGTTAAGTATATGTGTGTGATCACTGCATACTATATATATGTATAATATATGTATCAAATTATCACAGCATACTCCATAAACTAGAACAATTAAAACAATTTTTTTTAAAAAAAAGAGGTTACACACATGAAGTAATTATACTTTGGAATAATGCTTGGGAAAATAAAGGTAGGTATACACAGGATTATAGGAGTGCAGGAAAGATATGCCAAATTTCACTGGAAGAATCAGTTGCATTTTGAAGTTCATACAAATTTTATATGAAAAAAAATATGTTTAAATTGAGTCTTAAAGAATGAGTAGAAATTTGCAAGGCCTACAGATGGAATAAGAATATTTCAATCAAAAATACATAAATTATATATTAATTCTATTGTTTCAAGAGTAAAATATTAGGAATAAACAAATATCAATGAACATGCAGCCATTTAAAAGCAGTTTCAGTAGTAGTTTTAAGTTATCATTCTAAACTTAAGAATTCCTATGAAAAATTATATATTAATTTTTCAAAAGGCAGATGTAAAAGTATATATTTTTTTATGGAAATTTTTTTAATTATAGAAAAATAAGTAGACTGGAAAGAATTATAAAATGTAAAGATTAAGGCACTTAATAATTTACTTTTTCATTTAAAATATATTAATACTATCAGATTTATAAGGTAAAATACTCATAGTAAATATAGTAATGAGTATGGAGGAACACTATCATATTTATCTCTTAAATGGCAATGCTTCTATTTTATTGCACTATGTATAAACTTAAAAATATTGAGTTTATTAAAATTTATCAGAACAAAAATTTCACAGATGGTGTGATGGAGTGGATGGTTAGAATAAAAAAATCATAATAGACAGATGTAACAAAACTCTGTTATAAAACTATAGCGTGATCTAAATGAAGCATCATAAAATAATACAGCAGAAATACAGGATTTCTGTAAACAGATAAAAGCCGTGGAAACAGTGAATTTATAATCATACTTTAAATCATGTTTATATAATGATTTATATAATGACTTATATAATGATTCTATAAGAAGCAGTGAGATATATGTAAAAATATTGAATTAGAATTTTAGAGATGATAGAAGCTAGTATAAACTG
The DNA here is from genome assembly GCA_004024805.1 of Geosciurus inauris. Classification (NCBI taxonomy): domain Eukaryota; kingdom Metazoa; phylum Chordata; class Mammalia; order Rodentia; family Sciuridae; genus Geosciurus; species Geosciurus inauris. The sequence continues at coordinate 4,083 of PVHX01009926.1, read as the reverse complement.
ATGTAGCATGTGACTATCTTCCTAAAGGGGTCAAGATGGACTCAGGTTATTGCTATTGACTCAATGGCAAAACTCACAGGCTTTGAATTTATTCTTGGATCTAGAATATATAAATGTGAAAGCATTTATTTAGTGTTTGCTCTTTGGAACATTTCCCACCAATATCTAGGTATGAGTACTTAAAGGAAATTCAGTACTACATAAGTAAAGAATGACTCAGAGGACCTGATCTTGTGCATAAAAATCTAACAAAGCAATTTATTCCACTTACCTATAATACAGGATTATCTATGTGGCTACTATTAAATGAAATTAAATCAGATTCTGAGAATTTTAAGACTAATACTTAAAACAGAGTATGTGCCTAGGAGAAGTTACAGTATGTAAAGGAATGGAGAAAACAGATGTGGACATATTATGAATTATACAATTACACTAAACAAATACAATGAAAATGTAGATGTCCTACGAGAGCGCACATTAGGAAGCATTTGTTTCTACCTATTGAAATACCAGAGCATTATGCCAAAGACAGCATGGGTCAACACATTAGCTAGGTTTTGAAGGGAATATAAGATTTGTAAGTAATGGAATGTATTTTGTATTCTCTTTTCAGGAAGAGAGAATTTTATGAGCAAATCCTGTTACTTATAACAAAATGCCACATGGATTTGTTTCCTGTGGCTGCTGCAACAAATTATCACAAATTGAATGGCTCTGAAATCTATTTTTTAAATATTTTTGTGACCAAAAATCCAAAATCACTACCACTTAGGTGTTTTCTTATGAGGCTCTGGAGGAAAATTGATTCCTAGAATTAATTTTAGCCAGCTTCTAGAGACTGCCACCATTCCCTGGCTTATGCCTCTACCATTCAAATCTCTGGGGGATCACACCTACTTTTCCTCTTCTCCCTCTTCTGTATGTCTTAAATCTCCCATTGGCTCCCCCCTCATAAAGATACAAGTGATTTATACAGGGCCTACCTAGATAATTCAAGATAATCTCTTCATATCAAAATCCTAATCTGAACCATATCTACAAAACCTGATTTTACAAATAAATTAACACTTACAGCTTGCAGGGATTAGGATTTGATATCATTGGGAACTATTATTTAGTCTACTATGCTGTGTTTATATAGTATTATGATCAGAAAGAATGTTAGAATATTGTGGTTTTATATTGAGATTCAGAGATTTTTTGTAGCAATCATAAAAATGCTTCATTTGGTAACCAAGAAATTGTCACTAAACATACTTGAATGTGTGACTTCAATCTTCTGGATTTATTACTTAGCAATTCTAACATTCTATAACTATGTAATACTAAACTACTTAATATTTGGCTTTGCTCACTTTTCATACCAGTTATAAATTTGGAGGTCTACAAAACCAACCTCAGTGTTATTAATTCACTAGGAGAACTCAGAAATCACTGAAAGTAATTGTAATCATCTTTGTAATTCATAATAGGCAATTAATACAGATTGAAAATAGTGCAGGGAAGAGATTCATGGGGAAGAGTCCTGGAATGTAACACATCTAGAGCACTCAGTTTTCTTCTCCCAGGGAAGACATGTGCAACATTAAATTCTTCCAGCAACAATGTGTGTTGATATTCTAAGAATATTGCCAATCAGGGAAATTCTCTTGAAACATAAGTCCAGCTTACTTACTGGGGTTTGCTAACATAGACATAATGGAATATTTTTATGTCTCAAATTCAGCCTCCAGCTTCTCTAGAAGTCAAGCAACTATATGGGGCTCAAAATCCTCATGAATCACTATGAGTTTGGTCAAAGGTTCCCAGGTAAACAAAATCACTCTTAACAGACAGAATATTCCAATGACTCATAGATCATATACCAGAAATCGAGGATAAATACCTAACCTATCTTTGGGTAAAGTTAATTTTTATTACACATATAGCAATCCAAAATCCAAGACAAATATTTTCAAATTGATGAAATGACAAGATATAGTCACAAATTCTTCTCTGTACAGGAAGAAAAAAGAGTCAGAGAGATACCTGACAGACTTAGAACTATAAAGTAGCCAACAAGTACACACTTGAAAGCCATCCAAGTCAACTGAAGGACAGCAGGTGAAAATGGAAAGAGTTTGGATATACCAGCAGCAAGCAGTTGAGCTCAGCTAATTCAAAAAGGTAGGTCAATCTGGAATACTTAATAAGAAGATAAAAATATGAGCAAATGATTTCATATCTAGCAAAACTGATCTTCAAGTGATATAAAGGGCCCAGAAAACCTGTAGTCATGTATTAAAAGACAACATTTTTACATGAGTTTATCTTGGAAATTTTGAGAGAATGGGATTCAGAAAGCCAGAAATGCCCAGAAGCACACTGACAAAAAGATATAAAAATATGTGTTCAAGTAACACTATAAAAATGGGGAGCTCTTCAATCCAAAAGTCTTTTAGCTTTTCAGTAATTGTTTTAATTCTAGTGATGGTATTGTTATTCTAAAACTATATTTATATGTAATTTTCAAAAACAATAATTATATGATATTCTGAGTAAGACTATATTTGTGAGGTATAAGATTCTGTGGGTAATACACACACACACACACACACAGAGAATGCTAAATAACTATTCTATAATGAATCCTGAATTAGAAATAGTGACCGAATCAGAAGCAATGAGCTGACCTAATATCCAGATTATGTCTATAATCTATCCCCACTAAGTAGGAATAGTTTTTATTGGGAAAATGTCATTCCAGATTGAAGCAAGAACTATCAAGTATACCTAAAATAGCTGGTAATATCTGATACCAATGAGACTATCAAAGACCACTATAGTTGTTTCTAACATATATTGAAGCTAACCTAAATGGGCTCAGTTATGGTATGAGATGTCCCCTGAAAGCTCATGTGAGACAATACAAGAATATTCTAAGATAATATGATAGATTATGACAGGTGAAACTTGAATGAATCCACTGACATGGATTAACTGGGTTGTAACTCTAGGCAGATAGGTTGTGGCTGGAGGAAGTAGGTGACTGGGGATGTGACTTGGTGGTTAATATATTGTCCCTGATGAGTGGAATTCTCTCTCTGCTTCTTGCTTGCCATGTCCTGAGCAGCTTTCCTTTGTCATGCCTTTCTGCCATGATGTTCTGCCTCACTTTGAGTCCAGAGTTATGAGTTGGCCAACCATAGAACTGAACTGCTTAAACCATGAGCCCAAATAATCTTTTCATTCTCTAAGTTGTTCTTTTCACATATTTTGACTAGAGCAACAAAAAGCTGACTAAAACAGGCTCTGATGGGTGAAAGAAAGCAAACTGAGCACCAATAAAAGGAAATAACTGCAAGCAATCAAAATACATAAAATAACTTTAAATTCTGTCAATTCCCAATACTAAAACTTTTGTTATTTTGGAGGATGCAAGGGGACTATACACTTATCAAACAAAGAAAAGAATGAAGTAGTTACCCTAACACTCCCATCCAAATTTCACTACCAGGTAATAAAAGGTAAAATAATATTTCTCCTCAAAAGAGTATTCTAACAAATAAATGAAGAAACTATGAAATAATTGGCAGATCATTATTTTTCTACTTTAAAAAATTAATGGGTCAAGTCACTAAGACTCAATGGCTTCTGATATCACCCAAGAGATAACCACATATCATGAATAAACATTGTCCAGAAGAAAGATAAAGCAGGTCCACATAAGCAACTAAAAATTTTCTATTGAACACATTAAAAAGTGTTATTCCTCAAAACCCAGTGTATTTTCTACAGTAATAGTAAACTTAAATTCATATATAAGCTCACATTTTCAGAGGTCAATATTTCACATATGATAGTAGCTACCATATTGGAAGTGCCATGTATGCTTTATACTACAAAAAAACAAAAGAATTTTAAAGGAAATTAAAATTAAAATTAAAATTAAAATTAAAATTCAGTATAAACTGAATCTATGTGTAGGTTTATATTCAGTATAAATAGAATAAACATATATGGAAAGTATAAAGAACAAAGAAGGGCGGTTCCAAGATGGCAGCCTAGACAGTCCACTCTGCGCTAGGCTCTCAGGGACCA